>JADBJO010007544.1:75653-98153 GCA_016801955.1 Conus betulinus | reverse complement strand
TGGTGTGTGGGCGCCTTTGGCCAGCAGTGGAAGTTTGATATTATAATGTATCAGAATCTGGCTACGGGTCTTGAAGAACGAGTCCCAAATCATGTGTAAATCAACCAGTTCCGCATCACCGGATCCTGCTGTGTATAGAAAGTCAACAGCCCTGTGCAGGTCTTGTGGCATGACAGTGCTAGACTACACAAGTCCTGGGTCACAAGAGACTTCCTGCAGTAGAACGATGCCAGCACTGTGCCCTGGCCAGCCTATAGTGCCGACCTGACCCCAAGTCAGCATGTTTGTAATGAGGTCAAGAGGAGAATCCACTGACACCAGCCCGGTCCAGTCACACCCGCCCAACACGCTGGAGCAGTGCAGTTGAAGTGGGGCAACATCATGACGTCCATGAGCAGCAGGGAGACGCACTGCATTTGTGGATGCACAGAACAGTCACACCAGGCACCGACACAACGAGCACTGCACGCCTCATGCTAGGCTTCAGCGATTGATGCTGCTACTCGTTTCAGTGATGACATTTCTTCGTCTACACCGGCGTGAATTTTCTTTTAGTTCTCTGTGATGACATTAAAAAAAATGCGCCGTCCACCAACTTTCCTGGCATTGCTTTTCTTTTCTGGAGAGAGAGAGAGAGAGAGAGAGAGAGAGAGAGAGGGGCGGACAGGGAGAGAGACTGTGTGTGTGTGTGTGTGTGTGTGTGTGTGTGTGTGTGTGTGTGTGTGTGTGTGTGTGTGTGTGTGTGTGTGCTCTTTTTACGAAAAAGAATCGTCTGTTCACTTGCTCTTTCTAGAAGAGTTCGAGTAGATAAGAAAGGTATCTTTATTGTGTAATTAACATTTGCCTATGTATTTCAATCATTCGTCTCCTTCTTTCACATAAAGCAGAGAGAGAGAGAGAGAGAGAGAGAGAGAGAGAGAGAGAGAGAGCACTTAAGTTTTTTTTTTTCTGTATAGGGCAAGTGACCTGTTGCAATTAAACACGCTGACGTTTTGGGTATTTGATAGTTTTACAAAAATGATATACAACTGCTAATATTAACCTTACAAGCAAGAAGTGGTCAACTACAAGGTCATAGAGACATTGTTCCTTGTTTTGAGAGAGAGAGAGAGAGAGAGAGAGAGAGAGAGAGAGAGAGATTCGAGAGAGAGAGAGAGAGACGCTGCTGTAGCAGAGAGAGAGAGAGAGAGAGAGAGAGAGAGATACCAGCGTTGTCGTTTTCATTGTTTTCGTTTTCAGCTGACGCTGCTGTAGCAGTCACCACCATGGCGGAGACAAGACGAGAGCAGCAGAGCAAAGACACACTTCATGTCCATGGTTCTGAAAGGACACACACACACCATGTGATGCTATGTTAGTGATACACACCATGTGATGCTATGTTAGTGATACACACACCATGTGTGATGCCATGTGATGCTAGTTAGTGATACACACCATGTGTGATGCCATGTTAGTGATATACACACCATGTGATGCTATGTTAGTGATACACACCATGTGATGCAATGTTAGTGACACACACCATGGGATGCTATGTTAGTGATGCACACCATATGATGCTATGTTACTGATACACACCATGGGATGCTATGTTAGTGATACACACCATGTCATGTTATGTTAATGATACACACGATGTGATGTATATTGATGATACATGTTTCAGTGTGGAATACAATGTTTCAGTGAAATTCAATGTGATGCTATGTGTTGGTGACACAGTTTATGGTCATGGTCCCTGAAATACATCATGGACAGCGCTGATCTTATGGATACCTCTTCTATGGCCATGGATCTGTGAAACACAGTAGGATGTTTTATTGCAATACACATGTTTCCTATGGTTTCGGAGGAGATACCACCATGACGCCAGTCTTTTTTTTTTTTTTTTTTTTTTTTTTTTTTTTTTTTTTTTTGTCTACATAGACGTCGTTGTCAAAGTTGTGGATTAGATTGTCACCATCAGACCTTGCACAGCGTCACCATGATCAGCGTCACCATGATCAACGAAAACCAACCCAGACTCTACCTGTATAGCATTTCTCTCTGTTCCTTGTGATGACATCAACAATACTGGCAAAGAGTACTCGAACAACAATAACACGTTTCACTTCGACCTCCACCCACTCCCTAACCTTCCACTTCCCTCCACCTTTTCCCCCTCACTTCCCTCTTCCAACTCTCCAGCCTCACGAGTTCTTAGCTTTTACTGACGAAAAGCATGATGTTTTCGCATGATTTATAGGCATTTCTTTATATGTTATATATGCTAAACAGTTGACATTCGAAATATAGCTATACCTACCTTGAAAACCAGGCCAAAAATCGAGTGTGCTTAGAGGTACTGTGTCAGTCAACGGATGCCCAGTAACTAACTCTCTCTCTCTCTCTCTCTCTCTCTCTCTCTCTGTCTGTCTCTGTCTCTCTCTCTCTCTCTCTCTCTCTCTCTCTCTCTCATGATTTCAACAAACCTGTACTTGTGTTCAAAGTGCACAATGGTCTGGCTCCATAAACCTCCGAGATTTAACTACCCCCAGGCCTCATGTTGATTTGGCTTTAACAATTACATTCTATTCTACCGCCTAAACGGATGGGTCGGCATGCTCAGAACTGCTTTGCATTTTCATGTATATCTGTCTGGAACTCTGTTTCCAAAAATCTAAAATGGTGGCGGTCACTGTCTTTTTTAAAATCAATGAAAAAAAAAAAACATACAGACTACACTCTCTCATGGAAGTATCTGCAGAGGTCAAAGTACCTTACAGTAAATGCATACATTTTCAACAATAATAAATGTAGTCGTTATAACTGCATTCGTAACGTCCATAAATTAAATCATTCAGTGTTCTTACCTAGAGATATAACTGCTCTTCTTAGCCTCTCGGATTTTGTTGATTGTCATCGTAGTCATTCTGATCATGATCACCATCAAATAAAACTATAAGAAACAAATGTATTATTTGTCAGAATAAGGCTTATCTATCCCTTCCCTGCAAGAGTCCTCCTTTTTGACTAGTTGCTCTGTACGCAATGCGTATCCTTTTACAATATCAGGACAACTCTTGGGAACGGCCAGTCCAACCATTAAGAAGGCAAAATAACAACCAGTATGTAAACTATTAAAAACAAACAAACAAACAAAAAAAAAAAAAAACACGACAAAAACAGAGCTATTGGTTTTATATTTTCTTTCATACAAAGCAAATCGTGGTGACAAAAAGAACCTGAAGGTAAGGTAATTTTGTGGGAACGCCATAACTGGTGACTGTAAGATGTATACAGTTGCAACCATTGCATGTATGTAGAGAGGAAGCGAGATGTCCATATATTTCATTGTTCATTAATTTTTCTTTTTCATAATTATGTTTGCTCTCAGTCAAACACCACCCTAACTGAACATGCAAAAAACAGCTTATATTCATAGCATTGACACAATAAATATAAAAAGTTACAGTTTCTATTTAAACGTAACTCTCTCTCCGAGAAAGAAAATTAACGTTGCTCAAAGAACATTGTTCTTGCAGTGCTTTGATTTGCTCAGTTCAGTTCCATGCCAGAATAGTATTTAAAACAGTGGTGAATTAATCGTTTACACTTTGCACACGATTTCAAATCAGTCTGATATTCCAAGACCGTTTAAGGGGATTTATATTCCTCTGTCTGTCTGTCTGTCTCTCTGTCTCTCTGTCTGTCTGTCTGCTGTCTGTCTCTCTCTCTCTCTCTCTGTCTCTCTCTCTCTCTCTCTCTCTCTCTCTCTCTCTCTCTCTCTCTCTCTCTCTGATAACCAGTCCCACCTTACCATTTCACGCTTGCGGTATGTGGACACTGACATAAAGAATAAAACAGGAAATCAGTGCCTGTCATAGATGTTCCACCTTTATTGACAAAAAAGGAATTCTGACAGGCAAGTGCAGTCAAGGGATGGTGCTGACTTTCTGAGGAAACTGTATTCGCCACGAACCCAGAAAAGACACCCCGTGATCAAGTCTTCTAATGCTACCCACATACCACGTCTGCGTTGGACATGACCCGCCTGAAAGAGTCTCATGCTAATTAGACGTTAATATCATCATCAGTGTTTACAACCCAAAAAGAAAATAATAACGACCGAGTTGGACAAAACATAACTGAACTCTCTTTAGCATTCAACTGCATGTGATGTATTTTAATCAAGTTTTAGCAGTATGTTCCAGTTCAAGGCCTTTAGACTACGAACAGTAAGCTTAATTATGCTGTAACTGACAGATGTTACGTGAAAGACAATCAACTGCACTCACAACTGTCATTACAACTGACTTTTTTTTTAATCTATCGTTGTTTTAATATCTGTTCCTACCGATGTACAGATAGGACACTCTGGCTGTTTATAGGGGGAAAAAAAGATTAACGGAATAAACAATTGGAATACATAGGGAAAAAAGAACAGGATATTTTGATATATATATAGGTATCAGTGAAATACTTCGCTAAACTGCAAGTAGAAGTAATCTTCCATGTGTGTATTTAAAAAGAAGAAGAAGAAGAAGAAGAAGGAGAAGAGTTTCTGTTTGACTACAAGTGAAAACATTCAAAACATACTTACAGATGCTGAAGAGCGCTGTAGTCGGCTGGTAGAGCGAAGAAAAGGTGCAGGAGTGAACGCAAGCGTTGAAAAGAATCTGGTTGCCGTCTGTCCCTTCAGGTTTCAGCGCCACACCACACACACATAGGGCAGAAGCGCGCGCGCGCGCGCGCGCGCACGCACACACACACACACACACACACACACACTCTCACACACACACACACACACACACACGCACACGCACACGCACACACACACACACACACATTTTATAGCATTTTCACAAGATTCCAATGATTCATCTCTGCATAATAGTTGGTAATAACCTCTATTCATCATCAAGACAGTTCAATAATAGATTGTAAACATGACAGGGGAGGGTGATGAATTGTGGGATGGGGGTGGGTCGGTCACAGGGTCAATTCTGCTCTAAGCTTGACACGAAGGTTTGATAAGACAAGAACATTCTGTGACGCCATTGTCACATTCAAGTTTCACATTTATTCACATTTTAAATCCCCCCCCCCCCCCCCCCAATCCACCCCTTACTCTCCGCAGTGAATGCTTTATCCGTTTCCTCCCACCATCTCCCCCATCTCCCATCCACTACCCTCCCCGCTATTCCGCTGCATGTCTTTTTTGCAAGTGTTGATGGCGTGTCCCTGATTTTTTTTTAACTTTTTTTTTTTTTTTTTTTTTTTTTTTTCTTCGATGCAAAGCTCATGAGGAAATCATTACGTATCCCATCTGTACCGTCCACCGCGTTCCTTACCAGTTACAACTTTAACGACGGAAGAGAGAGAGAGAGAGAGAGAGAGAGAGAGAGAGAGAGAGAGAGAGAGAGAGAGGAGAGAGAGAGAGAGGGGGTGGTGTGGGTGGTGGGTGGGTGTGGGTGTGTGTGTGGTGTGTGGTGCGTGTGTGTGTGTGTGTGTGTGTGTGTGTGTGTGTGTAAGGGCTGGATTTTTTTGTATCTTGAGTATTTGCGTGAAAGCCAAGGTTTTGTTTCATTACAGTGAAGACAACTCTTTGGCAGATTTGTGACAGGGGAGCCGAAATGATACAAGGGAACAGTGTTAGTGCTAGTGCTAAATGGTTTACAGTCAGCTATAATGACGTGATGGATTCGCAAAAAGACTTGATTTGATGCTAATTTTTCAGTCTCAGCTTAACTCTCAGCTTACTCGTTCACAATTGTGTTCGCAATACTCGTTTGACATAATGACAAAAGGGCGTTTAACATAATGACAAAAGGGCGTTTAACATAATGACAAAAGGGCGTTTAACATAATGACAAAAGGGCATATACATATTCTGTTTGACATAGCCCCAACCCCACCCCTCCTTGCCTTCTCTTTTACTGAGAGAACCAAAGCAGAAGAATGATTATTTATACCAGTATAATTTAATGTATACCAGTATAATTTTATTGCCTGCACACCTACATGCTTGCTTGTTTACTCGTTTGTGTTTTTTTCCTAGTTTGCATGGCTGCTTGGTTGCTTGTGCACACGCGCGTACGTGTGTGTGTGTGTGTGTGTGTGTGGTGTGTGTGTGTGTGTGTGTGTGTGTGTGTGTGTGTGTGTGTGTGTGTGTGTGCGTGCGTGCTTGTGTGCATGCAGGCGTATGTGTGTATGTGTTTGTCTATATGCGTGTGCGTGCGTGCGTGTGTGTGTGTGTGTGTGTGGGGGGGGGGGGGGGGGGGGCGTGTGCGTGTGTGTTTCAAAATTAGCTCTGTGTACAGTGTGCAGTCTTAAACAAAAACAAAAACAGTTAGATGGGTAGCGACAACAATAATCAAAAAACCAAAGAAAAAACACAACCGGTAACAGAGACAGATACATTTGTGATGATCAAAGTGGTATTCTCCTCTAATGTTACACACCGTTACAAATAATCAAAGCGGGCCTCTGCTTAAATGATAAGCCAATATCAGGTATAAGTAAAGTGAGGAATAATCTCAAATTTGGCCAAAGTAAGATTTGAGATACAATGTGGAAAAAGAAATATTTCAAGCGCCCACCGGAGAAATGTGAATACGATATGTTTGTTTGATTGTGTAACTGGTCAGCTCTGAAAGTATTTCGGGAGAAATGCCCGTTATTCGCCTCATGTGAGTAAGTCGCTGGAGTACACATAAATTATCCAGAAGCCCACAAGTCATTGTAGGAGAAGATAGGCACGTAAAACACAGAAAGACACACAGAAAGTCTTGAATCTGACGAAGGTCCTTAATGACGAAGAGAACCATGCACCAAGAGCAGCGCTCCCAAAGGATGGCGGCCAGTTTCACACAGAGTGGAAGGCAGCTGCCCTCCTCGACGACAACTTTCGGCAAGACAACTCTCCCGATGTGCCCAGGGAGAGGACTGCTGACACTAGAATGAAAATGAAGAGGGGGCTGAGGACCAAACACTGACTCCTAGCATGACCTCTGAACTCACCATCCATGAACTAAACTCTGCCATTAAGCAACTGAAGACGATAAAACTGTCAGGCAAGGACGGAATAACCAATGAAATGGTTCTTACCGTCAGTGACTACACCACACAGAAACTTCTGGACATTTCCAATCAGTCATAGGACATGTTGGTGTTTCTAATAAGCTTGATAGCTTGAAAAAGGCCATCATGGTTCCCGTCCTTAAGAAAGGAAAAGACAAGCACAGCAACAGCATCTACTGCTCCACTAGTCTCTTAAGCTGCCTCGGCAAAAACTATGGAGGAACCTGATCAACTGGCGGCTCCTACAGTGCCTCCTGGACAAGAATTGGCTGCTCACACCCACACAGGCAGGCTTCAGAAAGAACAAGCGTACTGAGGACAAGTTTACCTTGCCAACACAGGTCACACTGATGACAGCTTCCAACAACAGATGAGGACACTTGCCGTCTTTGTCGAACTTACCAAGGCGCTCAACAAAGTCTGGAAGGAACGTCTCCTCTTAAAAACTGCTCCACAATAAGGTGTGTAAGTGAGATGTATGTCTGGATCCGGGAGACCTGTTCAACAGGACAGCTCAGGTCAAGCTGGAAGTTCACACCAGTCTTCCAGTAAAGATCAGAGAGGGTATACCCTAGGAAGGAGTCATCTCGCAAATCTCTCTTTACCATCTTCATTGCTGATCTTAATCACCAGACACTGCATGCTGATGACCTTGCTGTCTGGACCAAAGCAGAGCAAGCCAGTACTGCAAGTATCATGATGCATAGGGCTTTGAACCACATCTCAGATTGCGCAAGAGAGTGTCACCATCAACAGGACTCACACTGAAGCCACCTGCTTCTCAGTGTCAGTCAAGAGACAAAGAGTTCCCTCCTACGCGTCAACAGACAAGGGAATTCCCGAGCAGGACACTCCAACTTGTCTTGGGTTGAAACTGGGCTGAAAACTAACCTGGTGTCCCTGCAGATAAGCTCCATGCAGAGCGAAAGCCTCAAGAAAATGGCCCTGATGAAGACGACTGCAAGAGCAAAATGTGGAGCCAATATGAAAGTCCTAAAGCGACTGTACACTGCAATTGTAAGACCCAAAATTGAGTATGCTTCCAATAGCTGATCAACCACTGCAAAGACCTGCTTGGACAACCTACCTAAGATACAGAATGCTCGACTCAGACTCAGATTCTTGACAGGAGGCATGAAAACTAACCATGGAAAAGACAACAGTCATTGTCTCACTGCAAGAGAGACAACGAGCTAAACAATGTGGCATAATGAGAAAATCAACAGACTTCCTTCCCATCCCCCCATATCCAAAGTTTAAGGCTTCCACAAAGACCAGATTAAAACAACAAAGCCCACACCACTTTATAAAGGCTCTAAAGAAGAACTTTGATTAGCCTCTCACATATACCAGTCAGCCTACCAAGATGATGCAGGATTGGGAGGACTGGCAGACGGACATTCCGCTTATCACTTTTAATACCTCTGGCATAACAGCCAAAACGTATCGCACAGTAGCGGAACTCAAGTTTAGACTCTCCACACCTCTTACCAATCCACCACCTGGGCTAAAGCATACAGAGACAGGTCAGCAGATGAGGCTGTGGAAAACGGAGTAGGCGGAGTTTTCATAGAGTTCCTGGACGGCAGGTACTTCAGAAAGTCTATGGCCACAGGTACATATTCTACATACTAGCGAGCTGAAGCCTGCGGCCTTCTTGTTGCTGCCCCAAAACCCTCAACCGGGAAGATAGCCGCCCTGTTAACAGTCTTTTCGACAGAGGAGAACTGTGTGGTCCTGCAATGTATCCCTTCTCACTGTGGCATTGAAGGGAATGAGGAGGCAGACCCTCTGTCCAAGGTCGGCAAGAGGCAGACACAGTCAGTCACCCAATGTCCTACAGTGATGTTGAAACCATCCTGAAGAACAACTCCAGAAGAGCGCTGCACCAATGCCTGGACATTTGGTCTGAAGAGGACAACATCCACCAACTCGACAGAGCAGCTCAACTGGCAGTGTGACTTCTAGAATTAAGAATTTTAAGTGGGCGGATTTTGTGTGTTGCTGCTTGTTGTTGTGTTGTTGTTTTTAATACCTCATTACTTTTCTAGAAATTCAAGACATCCAGGTCCATGTTTTCTAATCGTTTTATTCATTGTATGTCTTGCAAAATCCCAAGCCATTCTGGCTTGTGGAGCAGTGTCCAGTCTATTTACCATTTACATAATTAGATAGATTGATAGATAGGTACACAGACAGATAAAACAGATGGATGAAGAGAGAGACAGAGACAGAGAAATAGATAAAGAGAGACAGATGCATCTGTATACACAGGAGAGATAGAGACAGAGAGAGAGAGAGAGAGAGAGAGAGAGAGACGAGAGAGAGAGAGAGAGAGACAGAGAGAGACAGACAGGAGAGACAGACAGAGAGACAGAGACAGAAAGAGAGACAGAGAGAGTGAAAGAGAGAGAGAGAGAGAGAGAGAGAGAGAGATGACAGAGAGAGAGAGGAGACAGACAGACAGACAGACAGACAGACAAAGACACAGAAAGACAAGAGAGAGAGAGAGAGGAGAGAGACAGAGAGAGAAAGACAGACAGGACAGAGAGGGGGGGGGGGGGGAGAACAGACGAGATTAGAGAGAGAGAGAGAGAGAGAGATAGGAGAGACAGAGAGAGAGAGAGAGAGGACAGACAGAGAGACAGACAGAGACAGCTGGACACAGAGAGAGAGAGAGATCTTGTCTGAGGAGAGGAGAGAGAGACACTTGTCTGTTTGTTGGCTGATGATAGGTCGGTTAGTTTGTTGGTTGCTGGTTTCTTTGTTGGTTGGGTTGTTTGTTGGTTCGATTGCATTACTGTTCGAGGGCCGTCAGAGATAATATAATCACTCGTGCTATGTATTTATTAGTACAGGAAGGTGGAGGCTTTTTTTCTTTCTTTTTTTTTTATTTATTTATTTTTTGAAGAGTCCATTTCCTGACCTAATTCAGGTCTGAGTGAGAGCCAGCTGTCTGACAGTCCCTGGGGGGACTCTGATGAAACTACAAAGAAAACAGCCCCCCCCCCCCCCCCCCCCCCCCCCCCCCCCCCCCCCGCCCTGCTGAAGGATTGGGAAATGGATTGGAAGTGAAGTGGTTGTAGAGGGAAACACATGGGCTGAAATACAGTGTAATATTACAGCCTGCAGATTTTTGTTCTCAGGTCGGACGACGTCGGCAAGACGCGTGTGTGTTTGTGCGCGCAATATATATATATATATATATATATATATATATATATATATATATATATGTATGCATGTATGTATGTATATGTACAAGTGAAATGGAAACTTCATTATACATATGTGCAACAAATTAAGTTGAAATTTTGATACACAAGGAGAGGGGGGGGGGGGGGGGGGGGGGTATCAGTTATGGTGTAGTAATAATTCAAGTCAATTTGCAAACTGAGGAACGGTTCCAGTAAACGTTACGAGACAGGTCTTTTTCTTTCAAAAGGGAACTGCTAAGTTAGCATTTGTGACGCCTTACTTTTTATGTCATGCAGATGTGGTCATTGTCGATCATGTGGGAGGAGTTGCAGTGATAATTTACACAGTGTATTGTGGTAGTGATCGCTATGGATTGTGTGGATGTATTACATTTGTAATTTTCAAGGGTCTGTGGAAGTGATCGTTGCAGACTATGTAGGAAGTTTTATATCGATAATTTTCAACGTTCTGTGGAAGTGAGGGTTGTGACTTGTGTGGGAGATATTATGCTGATGATTTTTAACGTTCTACGGAAAAAGATCGTTGTGGATTGTGTGGGAGGTATTTAAACTGATAATGTTTCAATGTCCTGTGGTAGTGATCATTGTGGATTGTGTGAAGTGTGCTCCAGTCATAATGTCTACAGCGCTGGTGGAAGAGATCTGCTCAAAATGATGCCATACCCAACGCCAAATGCAAAGTCATCATCAGAGTCTGTAATTGTCTGTCCACTATTTATGTCACGAAAAAAACATAAATAAAGTAACCAATCAACCAGTCAGTAATGACTAAGAGAGCAGTTGAAAATAAAATGAGGCAAGGAACAGTTAATAATAAACAAGTATGGTAACTCTTACCCCCATAAGAAAACCTGACACAGAGTTATTTTTATTCAAGACTGGTACAGCCTTTTAAACTTGAATAAAGTCAGACAATTACAAAGACGAACAATATAGTGGGGGAAAAAAACAAGTGCAGGCCAACAACCCCCTCCATCATCACAGCAATGACTTGGCAAAGAATTGAACTTAAGAAGGGAGGTGGGGGTGTGTGTGTGTGTGTGTGCAAATGAAGAAAAACTGGGCAATAAAATTTGAGAAAATATGTTATCAATCTGAAAACTATTCACTGGCTGCGTGAGGGAAACATCGTAATCCCCTCTCGAAGGCAGATTTATTTGTATTGCCTGTTCCTAGGCCTTTCGCCTGTTGGATCAGACTCGTCAGGAAGACATGGCTGATAGTGTCTGTGCTCCTGGCGTCAAATAGAGACACACCACAGTCCATAATACTGTGGTATTCTTATTACAAAGGAATTCAAAAAAGAATCCAACAGCACCCCCCGAGCAGCCAGCGAAAGGTAGTAAATGAAACAAAACGAAAATATGGGGAGGAAAAAAAATGTTGCTGAAAAACTAAAAACATTATGCAAACAGTATAAAATGTAGGGGACAATCTTTGAGCCTACGCCTGAGGATCACCCCAAGGATGCAAGGGAGATCAAAAAGACAAACACAAAGACGGACAGAAACAAATACAAATAACCTCGATGTCATTGAAACCAAGTTGAAAATAAAATGAGGCACGGAACAGTTAATAATAAACAATAAACAAGTAGGGCAACTCTTGCTCCCATAAGAAATCTTAACACAGGGTAACTTTTATTCAAGACTGACACAGCTTTTTAAAACTTGAATAAAGTCAGACAAATACAAAGACGAGATGTGGGAAAAACATGCGCAAACAACCCCCTTGTCATCACAGTAAACTTGGCATTTGAAGAAAAGATGAAGAAAATTGGATCATAAAATTAAGTTTTTTTGTTGTTTGTTTGTTTGTTTTTAAAAATAAATATGAAAATTCTTCACTAGCTACATGAGGGGGAACCATCGTAATCCCTATCAAAGGCAGATCTATTTGTATTGCCGGCTCCCAGGCCTTTCGTCCGCTGGCTCGGACTTATCAGGGAGACACGGCTGATTGTGCCTGGGCTCCTGGCGTCAAATAGAGACACACACAACAGTCAATAATACTGTGGTGTTTTTCCTTCACCATTAGATTGTTCGTCTTTGTATTTGTCTGACTGTAATCAAGTTTAAAAAGGCCATGCCAGACTAAAATAAATGTTACTCTGTGTTAGGTTTTGTTATGGAAATTTGACAGTTTCGCTTTTTTCCAGGTAACTTGTATACCATACTCATCTGATAAGGGATAATATATTGAAGAAAAGTGGATTATTTCATAATCAATCTTTCGACTTTTTCGTTCTGTTGGTCGTGACAAAGGTGGACCACACATTCGAAAGATAAACAGACATGTACCCCCCCCCCCCCCCAATTTTTCTTTTCTTAACCACAATTAGGCTATATTTAAATCACTATTACTATAATCCCCTCACATGTTATAACCCTTATCCAAATTAAACATATAACAGTAATAGATATAATAATAACAATAGCAATAATAATAATAAAAAAATAATTATAATGATGTTGATGATGATGGTAATAATAATAATATAATAATAATAATAATAATAATAATAATAATAATATAATAATAACACACACCACTACTACTACAAATACTACAGCTACTACTACAACTAGCAATAACAATAGCAGCAAGAATAGTAGTATAGTAGTAATAGTAGTGGTGGTAGTAGTAGTAGTAGTAGTAGTAGTAGTAGTAGTAGTAGTTGTTGTTGTTGTTGTTGTTGTTGTTGTTGTTGTTGTTGTTGTTGTTGTTGCTGCTGCTGCTGCTGTTGTTGTTGTAGTCTCGATGCTGTTGTTGTCGTCGACGCTGTCGTCATCATCATTGTCTTTGTAATTACCAAGAAGGGGAGGAGGAGGAGGAGAAGAAGAAGAAGAAGAAGAAGAAGAAGAAGAAGAACAACAACAACAACAACAACAATAACAACAACGACAATAATCACCATCACCTTCATCATCATCATCATCATCATCATCATCATCATCATCACCATCTTGAAATAATGCTAACATGTTTTGTTGCTAGTAGTAGTAGTAGTAGTAGTAGTAGTAGTAGTAGTAAAAGTAGTAGTAGCAGTAGCAGTAGCAGTGATAGCAGTACCAGTATTATCAGTTTCGTTATTATGGCTTTGTTCATATCATCATCATCATCATCATCATCATCATTATTATTATTATCATCATATTATTATTATTATTATTATTATATTATTATTATTATTATTATTATTATTATTAATTTAATTTACTCCATTTTTTTTTCACTTTGGAAGATGATTTTTTTTCTGTTACTCATGGCTGTGCTAAATGTCTAATAAAGTATGTTTTGCTAAGATGAACAGATATTTCGTGAGTGTGGGCGTTTGCGTGTGTGTGTATGTGCTGATGATTTTTCATATTCTGTACCCTTCGGGTATCATTAAAAAAAATCTATTTAAAAAACTGACATTAGTATCCTCCAAGGTATAACTTATCTTTCAAGAAAGGGGCCACCTTCCGGATTTCTGTCTCATAAAGATTGTAATCACGCTTGTTCGGATTTTAGTGTCGCCAGTGAATATCAGCAGAACCACACAGACGAGAGGATGCGACAACAAACTGCTTGCGTTCATACGTTTTAACTGTGTTTTTGTAGATTTCCGTGCGAGAGATAAACAAGACTGCCTCGGGAGTTATGTCCGTACGTGTGTGTGTGTGTGTGTGTGTGTGTGTGTGTGTGTGTGTGTGTGTGTGTGTGTGTGTGTATGTGTGCGTGTGTGTGTGTGTGTGCGTGTGTGTGTGCGTGCATGCATGCATGCGTGTGTGTGTGTGTGGGGGGGGGGGGGGGGGGGTGTGTGTGTGTGTGTGTGTGTGTGTGTGTGTGTTGTTTGCTGTTGTTTTTGTTGTGTTGTTGTTGTTGTTGTTGTTGTTGTTGTGTTTGCTGTCGTTGATGTTGTTTCTTTCTCTGTCCTATCGGTTCATTTCAAATAGTCCCCTCGTCCCAGTTCGAGACGACGTTGCCTCCGTCAACAAGACAGAGGTTGACAAGTGCAGGGAAAACTCATAACAAATATTTTGTTTCAATTATCTATAGTGTTTTTTTTCTGTTGTTTGTTTGTTTTTAGTTTTGCCTTGTGGTATTGTCTTTGCGTTTGGGTGATTGTGCATTTATTGATTGACTGATTATTATTTGGTGTTATTACTATAGTGTTGTGTATATTGTGTATATTGATTGTTCATTATTTGGTATTATTACTATAGTGTTGTGTATATTGTGTATATTGATTTTTTTGTTCATTATTTTGTATTATTACTATAGTGTTGTGTATATATTGTGTATTTTTTTTTCCTGTCTCCTGTTTCACGGGAGACAGTGACCATTTCTTTTGCTTTTTTCTTGATTTCATCTCACTATTACGATCCTGTGTATCCTTTCATTTCCTTTTCACCCCCTTTTTTTTCAAAACCTGTACACCTTCTTTACAATAAGCTCCTATCTAGTTTTCTTTTCAACATTTTCATTTTTAGGTAGGATTTTCGCTAGTTTTTGTCCTTTTAATTGTTTGTTATTCCATTTTTGTAAATTCATTTGCATTTATCGTATCAGGCGATACATTTGTTTTGTGAATTCATTAAGTAAGAAAGTTTCAAAATGGAGCGACTGATGGCGGAGAACGAAGTAAGAAAGTTGTTAAGTAAGAAAGACTAACAACAAGAACATCTAAGAACTAAAACTTTATAAAGAATTATTTCCAGAAAAAAAAAACTTTAGTATTTCCTTTCTTGGGAAAACATCAAATATTAGCATTGAACTTCATTTATTTTTTAATTCCAAATGATAGCTTTTTTCGAGAACAAAATACTTTGGTTGGGTTTTGGAAAAATACATTCGTTGGGGTTCATATCTATCCGTTTTTAGTAAGCTGTTTTCTGTTTACACTGGAAATTGAATTATGTATTTGTAATATATATATAACAATGTATTTTTGTGTGAAACATATAACATCATCATATATTGCCTTATTTTCAATCATACTTAGAAATCGTTTTGCGTTTGTATCTGTTGAAAATTCATTAGTGATGATTTTAATAAATATGTTCAACAAGCGGAACGCTTGGGTTTTGATGGAGAAAAAACACCAGCTATGTGCAACAATGCATAGATAGGGCAGACAGGCCAAGAGAGAGAGAGAAGAAAATCAAAGGAAACTAGAAGTAGAGTTAGAAGAAACACGACTACTACAGAGGGAATCTGAAGAAAAAAAAAGACTACAGAGGGAAGCTGAAGATAAAGAGCGTCAATTTAATTTGAGGCAGTTAAGAAACAGAGGCCGATACTGAAATTAAAAGATAACAGGCACCGAGAGAACCTCCACCAGCTCCTCCAGTCACTTTCGCAAGCGCGCCTCAACCCAAAACACCATATATTCTAAAGTTACCGCCTTTCGAGCTAAAAACTGGACAACACCAATAGTTTCCTTTTCCGATTTGACAGTCACGCAACGTCTTGTGGTTGACCAAAGGAAAAGTGGACATTGTATATTGTGTCGTTGTTTAAGCGTAGCGCTTTGGCACTGTACCACACACTCGCGTCGAAACAAAATTTAACATGGGATTAATTGAAAGAAGAACTCCTCAAGAAATTTCAATGTTCTGCGATCGTTTTCGCGAACGTTTCCATTCTGTGCGCCCTGACACAAAGGAGAATCGTTTCCGTCGTTTCTAATTTGTATGAGTCATTGCTTAGATCGATGGATCGATTTATCAAAAAAACAAACAAACTTTTCAATCACTGCGAGATCTCCATCTTAGAGAACAACTTTTCCAGAGCGTGAGCAAAGATACGGCCACTTTCCTTAAAGAAAGTCAATTTGAAAGCGTTGAGGAAATGTGTCAGATGGCTGATCATCAGTATTGCATCGCTCACCCGGATAAGGGCGTGGCTAGGAAAGGAGAATCTTCCATCTTTGAGTCTCATACATCATTTACAATCCCATTGGGACAGGGAAATTACAGGAAAGGAAATCGTGGGTCATTTCCGGGTCCTCAAGGATATACCTATCTTAGGAACGGACAGGGATCTTTCCGCGGTTCAAGTGGCTTTTTTGTCAGTACCAGCACTCACCACCGGAAAAAAACCCGTTGCTCCTCAGCAAAAACGTTCCGAGGTCGTGGACAACGACCACCACGTAGACCTTTTGGATCAGCTCGTGGACAGAACCGAAGTTCACAAAGTAACACCAATCAGTCGGCCGCCGATCAGACGATGCGATGTTTCTTTTGTGATGGCAAGTTCCATTTTAAAAAGAATTGTCCTTTCAAACCAAATGATTCAAAATCCGCATTACTCTCCACTGATTGTGAAGAAAGCCTTGCTTTGGCACCACATCAATCGGCTGATGAACTTTTGTTAGAAAACGGAGCCATCGAGCAGGGAAAAAGGCTACAAAGCTGCTAAAAGTCTCAAAACTGGATGAACTCCAAATTACTCCAGATGATCTAAAGAAAGGCAGGGGAAAGACAAGACGCTGACGACAATACTTTCTGCTGCTAAAAACAGACTGTCACTGACATACTAACGGACAAACCAACGTACATACTAGAGTCTGACGTTTTATACAGGTGTGTACCCGGACAGGACAACAAAGTTTTCGTTCCAAAGCCCACTTAGAGAGAGAGAGTACTACACACAGATCATGATGCATTGTTCGCTGGTCACTGCGGAATCAAAAGGACATTAAAGAGAGTTCTTGATTCTTTTTATTGGCCAGGTGTCACAAAAAGGAGGTTACAGAATATTGCCGCTCATGTGACATCTGCCAAAAGACATCACAGAAAGGTTGCATCCCATGTGCACCTTTGCACAAACTGCTCTCATTATTTCCCCCATTTCTGAAGGTAGCTATTGATTTTGCCGGGCCTTTCCCACCGTCTTCTTCCGGATATCGCTATATCCTAACTTTGGTGGATACAGCGACAAGGTTTCCAGATGCGATTCCACTGAAGAAAAATTGATACAGTGTCTGTCGCTGAAGCCCTACTTGCAATTTTTTCCAGGGTGGGTCTTCCAGAAGAAGTTCTCTCGGATTGTGGAACGTAATTCATTTCCGACCTTATGAGGGAAATTTACAGACTGTTAATGTTGTCAATCTCCTCCATTTCAACCACGCCATTTTATCCCCAATCAAATGGCATGGTTGAACGATTCAATGGAACGGTAAAGTCCATGCTGAGAAACGTTGCAAGGCAGGAACCCCAGGAATGGGATCGTTTCCTACCGGCTTTGCTTTTTGCGTACAGGGAAATGCTGAACGAAACACTGGGATTCTCACCATTCGAACTTCTTTTTGGACACTCACCAAGGGGTCCTTTGGGATCCACTGATCACACAATGGACAAATAAGACGGACAAACCTGGCAGTAAAACGGTCTACCAACACGTTTATGAACTGCATAATCGATTAAAGGATGCGTGTGAGCTTGCTCAACAGTCAGCTGATAGAAACACAGATGTGTACAAGGTCTTTGCAGATAGAAAAGCAAAGGCACGTTCCTTCAGTGTAGGGGATAACGTCCTTGTGCTACTCACTGATGAACACAACAAACTTCGTGTTATGTGGAAGGGTCGTTTTCAGGTGGTCGAAAAACTTTCTACAGTTAAGTATAAGATCAAAATGGCAAACACTGAGAAGGTATTCCACGTGAACATGTTGAAGAAGTATGTTGAGCGTACAAATGTTGCCATCAACCAGTCAGTTCAATGGATGTTGTATGTCAAAAATTGATGTCAACATGACAGATATTATCAGTGATGATTTTGTACCCAACGTAACGTACAAGGATAGATCAAAATGTTGTGAAAACAGCATATGTAGTATTCCGTTAAGTACTGAAATACCAGTGCGAACCAGACCATACCCCCTTCTGTTTGCAAAAAGAGAGGTTATCGAGAGAGAAATCAAAGTAATGCTGGATTTAAAGGTCATAGAACCTTCTACATCTCCGTACAGCTCACCAGTTGTATTGGTGGACAAACCTGATGGCTCAGTGCGGTTCTGCATCGATTACAGGAAATTAACAAGATCACTGTGTTCGATGCCAAGCCCATCCCAGACATTGAAGAACTTCTGTGTCAGCTCTCAGAAGAAAATTATTTTGTGAAATAGACTTAACTAAAGGATACTGGCAGATCCCAATGGCTTAAGCTGACAAGGAAAAGGCAGCATTTCAAAACACTTGTTGGACTTTTCGACTTGCAAAATGCCCGAGGTTCTTTTGCCAGAATGATGCGAGCCCTGAAACTCCATGAATGTGGTGCAGTCAGCTTTTTTGACGATAGTGTTTTGGCTGTGAAGTCATGGAGTGATCTCCTTTCTAACTTACGACGAGCCGTTTTTTCCAAACTCCGAAGTTTTGGTCTAACTGCGAGACCATTCAAAATTCGTGCCGGTTTTCAAACTCTCGAGTTTTTGGGTCACACTATTTCAGTGCGGAAATGATGCCAGAAGGAAGGTAAGTGGAAAAGAGTTTATCCTTGCACAAACCCACTACAAAGAAACAGATCAGGTCACTCATTGGATTATTGTCTTACTATAGACGATGTGTACCCCCACTTTGCGTCCCTGACGGCCCCTTTGACTGAATTGATGAAAGGGACGAAGAACCAAAGTATTTTGCGGTCTGATGAGTGCCAGAAGGCTTTAGAGTGTGTTCAGAACACCCTCAACTCATTTCCTGTTCTTTTGTTACCCTCCCTCACAGAAGACTTTATTTTGAGAACCAATGTCAGTTCCAAGGGAATGGGAGCGGTACTTCTGCAGGGGGAAAAAAATGGTTTGTTACATCCCGTACAATACGCCAGTAAAAAAAAATCTCAAAGACACAGGAGAAATATACCACTATTGAGAGAGAGTGCCTGGCTATTGCATGGGCATGTGAGAAAATCCCCCAGGATCTTGACTGGAGGGAAAGTTTCAGTTACAGACCGACCACAGGCCATTGACGTTCCTGCAATCGTCAAAGACCAAGAACAACAGATTATTAAGGTGGTCTTTGGCATTGCAGGAATTCATATTTACTATTGAACCAGTGCCTGGAACACAAAATGCAATGGCAGATTTGTTGTCACGTGTATGAAGATTCATGGACAAATGTAACTGTCTTCAAGGGAAAGAGTATTTCTGCTGTTTTGTCTTTCTTTATGATCACACATTCACATTGACAGTGAATTGTATGCTGCTGCCTATTTAAATCAAGTGGTGTTTATGCTTAATTTGCTTGTTGAAGCCTATATGTTTTACAATCAAAAAATACTTGATGTTGATGTATTGCGCATGCATTCTTTGCTTTGTTCCTTTGTAAAAATGAAAAATCATCATGTACTATTTATATCTATCTTGCTTGTGAAGGTGATTATATAGGTGTCACAAGCAAAGAACACTTTAGAAATGTATACAGACATTTTTTGATTGCGTTGTGACACAAACCTATTGTGTTCATTAGTCCATTGTCAACAATGGAACAATGTTTGACTTTTCAAAACTATAACATTACATGTGGGAAAAAAAACTATTTATTTTTGTTTACATGTCTCTTGAAACATTTACACTTGGAAATAGTCTCATTTTCATGAGGGTTTTTTAAACACATGATGTGTGACAAAGGTAAGGAAAAAAAACTATGTTTTTTTTTGTTTACATGTCTCTTTAGAAACATTTACACTTGAAATAGTATCATTTTCATGAGGGTTATGAAACACATGACGTGTGACAAAGGTAAGGAAAAAACTATGTTTATTTTGTTTACATGTCTCTTTAGAAACATTTACACTTGGAAATAGTCTCATTTTCATGAGGGTTTTGAAACACATGATGTGTGACAAAGGTAAGGAAAAAAAAAAAACTATGTTTATTTTGTTTACATGTCTCTTTAGAAAACATTTACACTTGGAAATAGTCTCATTTTCATGAGGGTTTGAAACACACATGACGTGTGACAAAGGTAAGGAAAAAAAAACGCTGTTAGCGTAAGGGACACGTGACTGTGAAAAAAATCACTGTTGACTGAATTGACAGCCAGTGTTGTCACAGAGCGGTGATGACAATCAGCCTCAAGCATGGTGAGCTGAAGTTCGAACTGTATCTCTTTTTTTCGTGAAGACATTGGACATGCTACTTCTTCACCCTACTAAACCAGTATTGTCCCATGTGAAACAAGACCAGACAGACAGTGGATGTTGACAACCCAATCTATCTGCCCCATCCCATCCCATGGTTCTGTTAAAACATTGTGAGTCAGCGGTTCCCCTTTAGATGATGCATCCTCATTTTACATCACTTAGATAAGCTAAATATAAATTAGCATGATATGTAATGATAATCATCAGGATGAATTGATTTCAGCTTCACATTATGAAGAAGAACAAGGCGTCAAAATGTAACACAAATGGCATCTTCCTCAACATTATGGCACAGGTAACACATCACATCACCTGAACACACACACACACACACACACACACACACACACACACACACACACACACACACACACACAGCAGCAACTTTTTTTTCCTCCCCACACTTTTGTTTGGTTGCATTTACTACCCTTCGCTGGCTGCTTTGGGGGTGCTGTTGTGTTCTTTTTTGAACCCTTGGTGGTGAGAACACCACAGTATTATGGACTGTGGTGTGTCTGTATTTGACGCCAGGAGCACAGATACAACCAGCCGTGTCTCCCTGATGAGTTCCGATCCAGCGGACGAAAGGCCTCGGAGCAGGCAATACAAATAGATCTGCCTTCGAAGGGGATTGCAATGGTTCCCTCATGCAGCTAGTGAAGAGTTTTTTTCATACCTATAATATTTTCTTAATTTCATGTTCCCAGTTTTTTTTCATCTTCAACCTCCCCCCTCCCCCTCCACCTTAAGTCCAAATCTTTACCAAGTCATACTATGAAGACAGTTGAGTTGTTGGCCTGCGCTTTTTTTTTGTTTTTTTTTTGTTTGTTTTTTTTTTTTCCCCTCCACTATCAGATTGTTCGTTCTTTGTATTTGTCTGGCTTTATTCAAGTTTAAAAGGCTGTGCCAGTCTTGAAAAAAGTTAGTCTATGTTAGGTTTCCTGATGGGCAGCAAGACTACCCTACTTGTTTACTGTTTATTGTTTACTGCTCCCTGCCTCATTTCATTTTCAATTTCAATTTTATTCAGTTGTTCTTTTTTTAACCCCCTTCCCTTCCTGTCTCCACCTTCATGGCATCAGCATCCAAAAGTAGCATGTGACTATCCTTTCCACCACGGCACTGCTACATCCTACACCCTCACACACAACACACACACACACACACACACACACACACACACACACACACACACACACACACACACACACACACACACACACTGCCGTACCTCCCTGTGTATACTTCATGCATAAGCTATAGCCCTCTTCCTTTCCTCTCTCCATTAGCTACATCCATCTTTCCTCTACCCAGATACCTACCCCCTCCCTTGTCTTGTCTTCATCTGGCTTTCTTTCAATTTCATATTCTGTTCCTCTACATCCCTTCCCCCCCCCCTTTTTTCTATGCACGTGTGTGTGTGTGTGTGTGTGTGTGTGTGTGTGTGTGTGTGTGTGTGTGTGTGTGTGTGTGTGCGTGTGTGTGTGTGTGTGTGTGTGTGTGTGTGTGTGTGTGTGTGTGTGTGTGTGTGTGTGGGTGCGCGCGCTCGCGCGCGTGTGTGTGTGTGTGTGCACGCGTGTGTGCGTGTGTGATCTCAAACCCAACTTACTTTTATGTACAAGATAACAACAGTCAAGAAAGCAGTTACTGTGCTTGTTTGTGTGTTGGATAAAATGACAAAATGTATGTGTTTTTAGTTCAATGCCTCTCAATTGTTTGGATTGAAAAGCGAGTGTTACGTTTTAAATCTATGCATAAAATACAACTCGAAGATGAATGTTATGTCTATACATACATTTATCCATGTGTAAGGTATAAAATCGAAGGTAGAGCTTCAGATATAACTGAAACGGCCAGTTTTATATTTTTTACAACTAATCCAATCAAATCTGCGACTTCCTATTCGCTTTTGATGATGTAGAAATACGTTAACACCATTGCCAGAGGTTCCGTATGCGGAACAGATGCAACTGAGAGAATATCCTTAGAACTGCAGGTTTAAGTTTTGTTAGTGTATTTGATTTCGTATTATTTTCATAGACTTTTGTCAAGGGAAGGAGCACAATCTGCTCGCTGGTGCCGAACT
>JADBJO010007544.1:65653-68153 GCA_016801955.1 Conus betulinus | reverse complement strand
GCTTTTAGCTAAACCTAAAACACTCAGCACCTGAGTTTATGTAAATTGGTTATCAGTTTGTTTCCCCATACGCCATGTCATTAGCTGTTTGCATTTCTACGCCTAAGGATCTTTTGACAGCAAACGAATGCATCTATTCGCAGTTGATCATTGCGTTATTGGGTCACCATAACTCCACATTATACTGAACAATAGGTTGAATGTGTAAGTCAAATGTTTAAGAAAAAAGGAAGAGTGAGAATAACACTTCGACTTAAATAACCTTCGCGAAATGCGAAGATATCGCGGTTTTTTTTTGCTCTACTACTGAGATCACGACATGCAGCAACATAAAGTATCTTTGTTGAAAAATAAATTCCTAAGTATTTGTAAACATTCACAACCGGCATAACAATTCCGTTAAATGTCCACCTTTCTCTGGCAGCTAAATTCCCTCTTTCCTGAATACCACTATGTGGAATTTCCCATATTGAACTTAAACTGCAGAACAGCAGCTGCACGTTGAAGACTGTTGATGTACGTTTGTAAGCCAGCGACAGTCTCTGAGAATAAAGCCACATCATCAGCAAGAAGTAGCACAAATTATTCAAAACAATCAGACGCAAAGATTGCACCATTTCTTCCACCCCTTATCACCTCTAATGCCAGCTCATTCAGAAATAAAGAAAACAAGACAGGGTTGCAAGCGTGTCCGTCTCTTTGTTTTACTCCATGGGCGCTATTAATAGAATCTGTTACACTACTTCCGCATTTAATTCTGGTTTTGACGTGGTCGTACACAATACGAATACATCTAAATATCTTGCGTTTGGTGCCATTTGTCAATATGATGGGCCATAACACGTGTCTTTCAACAGAATCGAAACCTTTTCAAGATCAATAAAGGCTACATAAGTGTATGATTAAACAAGACTGTTTTTTGTACGATTGCCAATAATATAAACATGTGATCTACTGCGGAGTAACCTTTTTTAAACCCTGCTTAATGTTCACCTGTCAGATTATGTTCTTTTTTTATCCATCCCTGCAATCTGCTAGTAATAATTGTGCTACACATTTTGCTGCTCTTATCACACGGTGAAATGCATCTAAATCGCGAGAAAGATAGGGGGATCGATCTATCTTGCAGATAATAAACTAATAAATTCCAAGGATAAGTACCGAGCACCATTCCAGCAACTTACAGAGCAGCTTGGTGTTGCAATGACTGCAAAAAATATTAAAGTATAAACAAAGCTTGCTCTTATGTCTAGATTGTACAAATAGGGGGTGATAAGCCTTCATATCTGCAGTGGTAGATAATTCTGCCTAACTGACAGTATGTGCTTAAGTGAGTGAATGGGGAATAATAAATGCTTCTCAAAATGGACCCTCAGCAAGCTTATAGTCTCCAAGGGGGGAGACAATCTCCAATGGGGAGGAAAGCTCACTAACATATAACTCCTGGTCAGATACCGGTATTTCGAAACCTGATTGTTTCTCCTCAGTGACCGCGGAAAGTGGTAATTTGACTCCTCTTCCTTTTCGGCTTTAAGAAGAATGCTATCCCAGAAAAGGCTGGTGTGCAATACCGTAGCATGTTTGTTCAGTTTTCAAAAAACCAACCAAAGGTGCCACCTAAGAAGCAAAAGAAAATCATGAAAGAGCAAAACAAGCTACATTTTCTTGTGAAAAGTAAAAAAATATATATATAAAAAGATAACCTCTTAAGACACAAGTGCTAATGGCCAGTTCTTGGAATGAATCCACAAGGGACTAAACTACAATAACCTAATAAATTCCAAGGATTGCAGTCATTGGAACACCAAGCTGCTCTGTAAGTTGCTGGAATGGTGCTCGGTACTTATCCTTGGAATTTATTAGTTTATTGTAACTTTATTGAACTGGAAAATATATTTTTTCGCACACACAAAATAAAAGAAATTGAACTGAAATGGTTTCAAATGAGATTAATTCACAGGATCCTGGCTACGAATATTGTCCTTGAAAAAAATGAATATCGCTGAAAATAACAAATGCACGTTTTGTAAGTGTGAAAAGGAAACCATAGATCATTTATTCTTCGCATGCGACGTGACAATACGCTTTTGGAGTGATCTTTATAATTTCTTAAAAGACAATTGCTCTTATATACCTGATATTATATTATCAAAGGAACTTGTCCTGTTCGGCACTGACTCTCAGTTAAAAACTGACATCATATTCGATTATATTATCTTGTCTGCAAAGTTCTTTGTATACAAATCCAGAGCTGATAATGTGTTTCCTCTGTTTCCTGTTTTCAGGAAATATTCACAAATCAAATATCAAGTAGAAAAATGTATTGCGAAAACGAATATGAACTATGTTGATTTTGATAACAAATGGCATAGTTATAAGCTTTTGATTGAAAACTGAGGTATGTGTGTGCGTGCTCGCATGATCACGTCTATGTATGTGTGTAGTCTGCCTAGGATTTTCTCATGTTTGGTAAACTTGAAGAGCGATCATTATAATAATT
>JADBJO010007544.1:57500-61386 GCA_016801955.1 Conus betulinus | reverse complement strand
TCTGTATGTGTCCTCTCTCTCTCTATCTATCATCTCTCTTCTTCTCTCATATCTCACTCTATCTCTCTCTCTCTGACCGTTCTTATTTTTGTTTACTGCTTTGCTTTCATGTGCGTGTTTCACACTTTTTATTGTCACTACCTTTTTCACGTTGGTGACTGTTGTTATTTGTTTGTGTACTATTATCTTTGATGTCAACGTTGTGTCATTTAATACCATTTTCGCACAGAATAATAAAGGCACTAACGAAAAAAAGGTTAACTACCGTTGTAAAATAGAGAATCATTGTCATTCTCTCTATCTCTCTCTCTCTCTCTCTCTCTCTCTCTCATCTCTCTCTCTCGCTCTCTCTCTCTCTCTCTCTCTATCATCTGTGTTAACTATTGTGTGCGTGTGCGTGAGCGTGAGCGTGCATGCATTTAATTTGTTATCCTCTGCATGTTAGCAGCGGTGCGTGTGGGCCGCTGCGCGCGCGCCCGTGTGTTGTGTGGTCTGTGAGTATGTGTGGATGTGGTGTGTGTGTGTGTGTGTGTGTGGTGTGTGTGTGTGTGTGGTGTGGGTGTGTGTGGTGTGTGTGTGTGTGTGTGTCTGTGTCTGTGTCTGTGTGTGTCTGTCCGTCTGCCTGTGTCTGTATCTGTATCAGTGAGTCTGCGTGTTTTGAGCACATTAAATGAAAAAAAAAATAATATATATAGAAACACAATAAATTGTAAGAGACACTTCCTATCCAAGAAAAAAGTCAAGGAATTTAATTTGTTTTACGCTTGTGCGTCCACTTTCATAGCGATTGCCGTGATGCATGCACGTGTATATCATGGGAAATTTGATTTAGTTTTCATTCCCCTGTTACGACTGGCAGTTTGTAGGGAAGATGATTTCCTGTGATTGAGGACTAATGATCTTCATCACTAATGAGATGTTCATAAGTTGTAAGAAACAAAATGAGGAGAGAGAGAGAGAGAGAGAGGAGACGAGGAGAGGAGAGGAGGAGAGAGAGAGAGAGAGAGAGGAGAGAGAGAGGAGAGAGAGAAGAGAGAATTGTCATGTATGTAGCTGACCAAATACCGCAGATTGATGAAAATCCGAAATACACACTCAAACCATGAAAAACAGGATTCTACAACAATCGCCGCCATCTTAGCCCCCCCCCCCCCCTTACCCCCCCTCCCCCCCGCCCCCCATCCTTGCAACCTTGCAAACATCTTCATAATGGCCGCTAGAGAACGCTTCAATCGTCTTTCTGGGCAACCCACGACAGCGCACAGTGAAAAATTTGGGCTTCAGAGGCAGAGCTCAGAGATTTTCCGGATTGACGACAGGATCGATGGACTGGGCTGGTTGCAATCACACTCCGTTGTTTTGTGAGAAGAAAAAAAAGTGGAAATCCCTCGTCGCTCTTGAGGTCTATGACCGTCCAGCTCTCGATCTAAGATATGAAGAAAATCATTAAAACTAATATGTGCGTGAGTGTTAAACACACACGCGCGCGCGCGCGCGCGCGCGCGCGCACACACACACACACACAACACACACACCACACACACACACAACACACACACCACACCACACACACACACACACACACACACACACACACACACACACACACACACACACACTCATGCACGCACGCAAACGCACGCAAGCACGCACGCACGCATACACACACACACACACACACACACACACACATACACTTACGCACGCACGCACGCACGCACGCACGCACGCACGAAGAAGAAGAAGAAAAAAGAAAAAGAAGAAGAATAAGAAGAAGAGAAGAAGAAGAAGAAGAAGAAGAATGATACAAGAAAAAGAAAGAGAAAAGACGAAGAGGAAAGGAGGCTAACGTAGACAAGTAGGGGACAAAAGAAAATATGAAAGAAAATGAGGAGGGACGAAAGTGGATACGTTCGAAAGAGAAGAAGAAGAATTCTCTCTCTCTCTCTCTCACTCTCTCATCTCTCTCTTCTCTCTCTCTCCTCTTCTCTCTCTCTCTCTCCTCTCTCTCTCTCTCTCTCTCTCTCTCTCGGGTGTGCAACCGCGTGAGTGCGTGCGTGTGAGTGTGTGTGTATATTGTGCGCGTGCGCGTACGTTGCACGTGTGTGTTGTGGTGGGTGTGTGTGTGTGTGTGTGTGTGTGTGTGTGTGTGTGTGTGTGTGAGCGAGGGAGAAGAGCGTGTGTTGTTATGTGTGTTGTGTGAGTGTGTGCGTGGTGGTGTGTGGGTGTGTGGTGTGGTGTGTGTGTGTGTGTGTGTGTGTGTGTGTGTGTGTGGATATTTGCCTATTTGTATTTGTGTACACCTTAATCTCTCGAATTCAACGCTCGTGTTTCCAGGAGCCTGACATATTGATTTCAATATTTCCGAGCTGGCATCATGAAAGCTCCTCACCAGGCGGACCCCTCCATCTGCTTCTGTTGCTGCTACGGACGTGTTCCTCCAAAAGGACAACCAAATCGATAATAAGCTCTCATCACAAATCATCACACCGACACCCAGTTTGAAGCATTATTGTCTTTAGGGCTTCTAAACGATGCGATGAAGGGAGATCACTCTTAGAGCGTAATCAATCTTAAGAGCGTATCACTCTTAAGAGCGTAATCACCCTTAAGAGCTGCCGACGTCTATTAGTGTCGGTAAAACGATCCGAAAATAGTTTCCTCTCTTCCTCTAGTCCAATACATTACACCCCCCCCCCCCATCCCTCCCACCCCCCCCCCCCCCCCCCCCCCCCCTGCCCTCCCCCCCCTGCGCCCCCCTTCCCCCTTCCTCCAATCTTTCTCCACTTCTATTGTTCACGCCCTCGCAATGCCGTCACGGCTTCGAACGAAAAAAAAAAAAAAATGGATTAATGATAGTGACTGAACATTTACGAAGACACACATGTTAAGGCCCTGATTATCTGTCTAGGTAACGTCGTCGTTCCGTTAATTCGTTAAGAGCGCACAGAGAGCATATAAGGAAAACATAGGAACGGATTATATAGATCGCTTGTGCTAAGAGAGAGACAAGATCTCTCATTAGGAGTTACTGGTCACCCGCGTTTTATCGGGTATATCACCACCACCGCCATTCACACTAACACCGCCCCAATACCACAGATCAAGTGCCTCTCTCATCTATTATATCCTCTATACGCCAGACTATCTGTCTGTAATAGGTCGCTCTATCTTCTCTCTCTCTTATATCTCCCTCTCTGCTCTCGTGCTGTGGTCTGTTCTCACTCTACTCCTCATCATCTATTTCTCCTTTGGTTCTAATTCTCTCTACTCCTCTATCTACCCTCTCTCCTCTCTCTCTTCTCTCTCTCTCTCTCTCTTCTCTCTCCCCCCCCTCCTTTCTCTCGGTCTTGTTCCTGAATGTCTGTTGGGTCTGTCTGTCTGTCTGTCTCTCCTCTCCACCACTACCTCTCTCTCTCTTCTCTCTCTCTCTCCTCTCTCTCTCTCTATCTCTCTCTCTACTCTTCGACATACCGTACACGTTTGCCTCCGGGTATTTGTTTGATCGAGTGGGGGTCCAAGTTGGCTCTCGGCTTTTCAGGCGCGTGTGCTGTCAGCCGAATTTTCAAGTTCCTAATATATGTCATAAAAACCCAAAGCTTCTCACACAGACTGGCTTCTCTGTATCATTGTGCTGCTGCCACGGACGGGTCCCTTCCAGAAAACACCAATCGATGATCCGCCCGTCACCAGCATCATTATCACCAGGGCACCAATTGGAATTATTATTGTCCCAAAGTTTCCTAAATGATGTGATGAAGGGCGTGATCGCTTGTCGGTCTGTCTGTCTGTCTCTCATCTCTCTCAGGTTTCACACACACACACACACACACACACACACACACACACACCACACAACACACACACACACACACACACACTCAAA
>JADBJO010007544.1:35000-50000 GCA_016801955.1 Conus betulinus | reverse complement strand
TATTATATATATATATATATATATGGGGGGGGGGGTGATAAGTATCATCATATATTGCATATATATATATATATATATGCAATATATGATGATGTTTTGAATGTGATATTGCACAGAGGACACTTCACACAGAAGAAAATGAAAACATAATTTAAAAAAAAACGACGGACAGAATTCTTTTTTTCTCTTCCCACCATACCTTCTTTTGTTTCTTTCGAGCTACACACAGAGTTCAGAAAAAAGGAAGAAGAAAAGAAAAGAGAATGTTTTTTTTCAAAAGGGAGAAAAGAACAAGCGAATGAAATAAACACAGAAATATAAAAATGGAGGGAAAAGGAAGGAGGAGGACACAACAAAAAAAAAAAAAGAAAACGAAAAAAAAAAAAAAAAAAGAAAAGAAGAACGAAAGAAAGAGACATTTCCCAGGAAATAAACAAGTTTTCTATCACTTGATATCCGGTGGCATTGCGAATACACCATTGTCAGAACACATCAGAATAAGGTTGTTTTGTCACACCATTCATGGATGTTGTTTCTTACTTTAAGGGCGTGAAACCCATGGAAAGGTTCACTCCTATTGTTTTGGTATAATCCTCTTTTTTATGAGACAAGGCGGCAGAGATGATCAGGACAATAAATATCGTGATTAACCTTCTCTCTCTCTCTCTCTCTCTCTCTCTCTCTCTCTCTCTCTCTCTCTCTCTCTCTCTCTCTCTCTCTCTCCTCGTTAGACAAGATGTAGACAGTCCAATATCATTTTCTCTATTTATTGAAGAACTGGCTCTGGAAGTAATCACGAATGGAAGACATGGTACCAGTTTCTCGTATGATGCTTTTGACTTCTCATTCTTTAGCTGGCAGCCGATGTTGCGTTGTTATCTGAGACTATAACTGAAGTACAGACGCAGCTGAACGATTTGTAGGTGGAAGCATCGGCACTGGTTCAAATAACTGCAAACGGAAGAACATCGACGTATCTGTGCATTTGTTATCATTATTGGGATAGACATTAACAGGAATTTTATTTGAACAAAACATGAAAAATTGAAATACAGTGTTAACACACAATGACAGGCAATAACGAAATCACCATTTTTTTTCTTAAAAAGAAGATGTGAATAAAATTAAATAAAACCTATAGGAACAAAACCTGAATGTCCTTAGCAGGTTTTCAGTGAAATCGACCCAGCTCCATACGGAGATTTCCTCCTTGCTTGTTCTGTGTGCTTTGTGCTGTCATTTCTGCTAGGCAATTCGGTGTCGTCAGCAGCATTCGTCTGGGGTTCTATGGACATGTATTTATTTCATCATGGTAACAAGAGGTACCCTACTCATTCGTGATTTACTCCATAGGGAGTGGGGGTTTTCTCGATCAGACCCCAGTCCACGGCTAACAAACCCTAGCCCTCGTCACCACGCGAAGAGGACCAACCAAACTAAACGTTCCACCATAGAAACAACCATCTGGTCCACAATGGACTCAACGTCAGACATTGACACAGTCTGAAATGTCCTGGTTCAAGACCTCCCTTCATTGTCTCAGAGACAACTAGGATACACAAGTGACAGCATCTCCCCCAACTTCAGTACCGGAACGCTGGCCACAATTCAAAGTTTCCAACTTTCTTCATACCCGAACTACCAACCTGTCTGCCACGAAGCCACTGTCGGACCGAATCACTCAAGGTTCTAATTGAATTGAAGTTTTAAGAATTCTGGAATTGCAGATTCCAGACAGAACGCCTGCTTAAAATGACACAATCTTGGCGACCAGAAGGCGAAAAATAACAGAAGTATTTCAGTTGACATTTCCCCAGAAAACAACTTCTATTTCGGTCATTCATAATGTCTGGTCTGCTGGAAATAAACGACAGCATCAAGGAAAGCATGCAGACCTCTACGTAGACTGTGAAGTAAAATTAAATCAATACTGGTCAAACAAGCGTAAGCTGGATACTATTCCTTACATTTTTGTCGTTAATTTCACAAACAGGAAGGACTCAACTTGACGTTTTACACAACAACACCCAGAGAAACACATAGGCAGTAAGAAAGAAAGAGAAAGACAGACAGACAGACAGAGCGACAGAAAGACACACAGAGAGAAAGACAGAAAATGTAGAATTAAAGAAAGAAAAAAAAAGAGAAACAAACAAAGAAATAAAGGGAATTACAATACAACAGGGGGATGACAACAACGAAAGAGACAAAGAAACAAAACAATGAAAGAAAGACTCTTTCGTTGTTGTCATCCCCTGTTGTATTGTAATTCCCTTTATTTCTTTGTTTTTTTTTCTCTTTTTTTTTTCTTTCTTTAATTCTACAGGAGGACAGTGGATGAGGAGATGAGAGAGGCAGACAAGACCTGGAATGAACTGAGCTGGCTTGATTACGCCGAATGAACAACAAAAAGGAATGTTCCTTAGAGTTACTACAGACACCCCCTTCCCCACCCCCCACCCCTCAAAACACACACACACACACACACACACACACACACACACACACACACACACATATTTGTCAGATCCCTGAATCTTACGGGAAATCACGAACTTTCCATAACTGGTTCCCTTCACACATAAGTCGGCAAAGTTCACTGCCCCTCAAAGACGTTGCTGAAGAGTAGCTGTTTGTGTCCCCGTTTATTTTTGTCCTTTCATCGAGATATTCAAGTTCACTAACTCTGAGGAATATAGCTGAAGTGACAGATGAACAGAACATCTGACGGGTTCCCTTCCCGAGATGTGGTTTACAGCTTTAGGAAATGTTTGTTAGGAGTGAGGTTACAGCTACCCAAGGATACAAAAAGATGAATAAGCATAGCCGTTGAGTATGAATGTGTGTGTGTGTGTGTGTGTGTGTGTGTGTGTGTGTGTGTGTGTGTGTGAAGAGATACAGACAGACAGACAGATAGACAGAGGCAGACAGACTGACAAACAGACAAGATAGAGATTCACACTAAAGCCAAAGTCGAAATGGAGGTTAACATTCGTCTCAGGTACCAAATTCAGATCGATATCGTTTCTGGAGGTGTCAGGCTCATCAGAAAATAATTATGTTCTTGCTGCTGTTTGTTTGTTAGAATATTTGCCCGAGCAGAGCTCTTCGTGGCTTGCCGTCTATTCACAAAACAAATGCCCGAGGGTTGTGTGTGTCTGCCATGTATGCAGCCATGTCCTGTCTTCAGGGGGACTGAACTCCTTTTAATAACAATGAAGACCAGAATGCAAGGAGTTACAACGATTTAAGAAAAGTTCACATAACATCCCATAAGAAACAACCAATTTTGGGTTTTGGTTCAAGCTTTTGTTAAAGGCTGACAATGTTGTAGGTCAAGACCAAACTAACAATATTTCAGTAAAATTCGATGTTTTATTTCAATATTGTTTGTTTTGTTGCTTTCTTTCTTGTTGTTGTTGTTGTTGTTGCTGCTGCTGTTGTTGTAACATGCCTGTCTGCAAACGATTTACTAACATTTTGCCTTGTGTGTGATGATATATGGAGCCGGTTTTTAGGTTGGTGTTCAGTCTTTCCTGTTATTTTGGCCACTACATTTGAGACCTGTTCCATAAAGAAAGTGAGCTCGCAGTTTAGTTTTAATGAGTTTTGTTTAATGTCTCTTCGTCATAAATGATATTGGACAATAAGCAGATATTAAATCGCGGTACTTTTTATGTACACAATTCAACCTTTCGTACAGAACCAAGACACCAATACTGAGACGTTCACCATCTACCAACTTGGGACCAAGCAATACCATCGCGCAAAGGAACACATTCTTATCAATTTAAACAGGTTCTGTGTCTCATAAACACTGTAGAAACGTATACGCTTTGCCTATCATGTTCTACTTTCAAGTGTCAGAAAAGACATGGTCACGATTTAAATGAAACAAAGGGGAAAAAACTAAGAGGAAGATGAAATTCCCCTTCTACATTTATTACATTTTTGTGGATGATGATAACAAATATTTGCATTGTAGACGAAATGATTTTGAAAAAAAGGCACTGATTACAGCACTCAAACTGATCAATACTGAATTTTGCTCTTTTTTTTTTCCCAGTAAATTGGAATTGCTGTCAGACTCTGATTTCTAAAGTGATAAAAGGCTTTCATTCACGAGTCTGGGAAGTCCTTCACTAATCTGGATATTGGGCAGGGGGTCGATAGTTCGTCAGATGCCCAATAAGAGAAATTGCATATAAAATAATTATGTAATGTGTGTCTTTATGTGCGGTCAGATTGTTGCTTTCAAACCAAGAAATCTGTTTTGTAAACACATTTTCTCCGGTTTTTTTTTTAAGAATACTAATCTGTCTCTAAGCAGATCTTCATTTGCCTGACCTTGTGTGAAATGAATTCAGTAGATTTTTTTCCAGTATTCATGTACTCTCTTTCTTTCTCTATCTTATTGCTATTTCAATCCTTTTTCAAAGAAAAGTAATCACACACAGAAGGGCGATGTTGCAAAAGAAGTCGTGCATTTCATAATATTAAAAACAAGTGACAACACAGAACAAAAAATGTGTCGTTCTGTCATCATTTTACAAAAAAGTCTGAATTGAGAAGAAAATATAATTGCCGGGTCAGAAGAAGAAAGTATCAGCAGTTTTCTTTCTACCTTCAATTATATTCCTGAGGCAAGTGTTAGGAAAACACGGCAACATGAACAACACGACCCGCACACAGAGATCATAGTGCCAGGCGTTGAAGAAGAATCGTTTCATTTCCGAAGACTTTCCACGTGGATCAACGTAAAACTCTCGTCTCTTTCCTGCAAATTGTAATTGTTTTCAGTCTCTGTTTTCTCAAGTAGTGCGAAAGCTTCTGCCATGATTCTCAACAACCTTTCGAGGGTTTTATTAACGGGGTTAAAAGATCGATTGGTTATGAGAATCCACGCAGGCATGGCCACGCTTTGAAAACAATATTTTGTATTTAGGGTGCTATCAGACTCTTTGCTTGACTGAGTGATCGATAGCGCAAATAGTGATTTCTTGGGAGATAGGGTGGAGGTGGGTATAATTCGTTTCAGGTATTTGCTTGCATTCTTTGACAACAATCTCTATTCAAACAAAACAACCATTTTTGTTTCCTGGGGATTTTGAAGCCATCATTTTTAATATTTGAACTGATCCTCCATTTACACTGTGGTCATCCTGTGCAAGGAGAAGTAAACACATATCTATGAGAGAATTTCGCCGCTACAATGAATATGTCTGTGAAGTATGTGTTACCACAACAAAGAAACAGAGAGACCGTCATATTCCATGAACTCGGATGAACATGCAGTTGCCGGCTCAAAACAAAAAAAAAGCAAACAAAAAAGGAGGAGGGGGGAGTGGTGAGGGGAAGGTGAGCGAAAATTCTACTTCTAAATGAAATTACAGTTTGGAGATGAATGGGAATTACAAGAAATAAAATTGAAAGAAACTGCCGGCGCAGATTATATTTTTAACCGGCTGTGTCTGAGGGAAACTAGCTTGGTCCACAAATGATAATTTTTACAACAATGTTAAGGTTTGTTGCTTCTTTTCCTTCAAAACTAAATGTAACCAGTCTCTGATTTGTATGTTCATAGAAAGAAAAATTAACAAAAACTACGAAAAGAACATTTTTGTCTTTGCCACCATGCTTTCTTTTCTGTCTTTTAAACAAGACATGATGGTCAGAAAAAAAGAAAGTGCGAACAAAAAAGAAGGTTAGCCTAGAAAAGAAAGGCGAACGAATGAACAAATAGAATAAACGCAAAAAAGAGAAAAAGAGAAGAAAAAGAATTAAAATAGAAGAGGCAGACCAAAAAAGGAACACAAAATACACAGGAAAAAAGACAGGAAGTGAAGATGGAAGAAGAGAAAATCTACTGTGTACAGAATGCTTCAGTTGTAGACTGCATATGGCTACCTGTCAATGGACAATGAAACTGGATAAGACACCTCCCAGGAAATTACCAAGTTCCTATCACCTGATGTCTCAGAACCACAATAAATTCACACACACACACACACACACACACACACACACACACAGAGAGCCTTTGGAAAAACGATCTTGGGATGAGTTGTTTTGTCATACATTTCGTTGATTTTCTTTCTTCCTAAAGCCGGTTGAAAAACCTGAGACGGTTCGCGCATTGTTTTGTACATTTTGCCTTTCTTGTGAGAGTAGGCGACAGGCGACCGCAGCTGTAAGCAGCTTGATAAACATGCCCTCTCTCTCTCTCTCTCACTCTACGTATTTGCAAAATTACATCTGCTGAAAGAATTAAATCCCGTCAAATAGAAACACAACATTCCAACACGAATCTCAATTTGATTCTTTCTTTTCCTTTTTTTAGGATCTACACTTACCAACACTCATTACCCATCGACACACACACACCACACACACACACACACACACACACACACACACACACACAAACGCGCGCGCGCGCACGCACACCCCCCCCCCCCCCCCCCACACACACACACACACACACACTTGAACAAAACAAGAATAACTAGAAAATAATGTTAGTCTTTACAGAACGATAATCACAGGCGATGACAAAATCACCAACTAACGTTCCCAGAGAAAGAAAAAAAATCTGAAAAAAAAATCAATTTCCTTGTCAGGATTCAGAGGAATCGACCCGGCGCCACGTGGAACTTCTCTCAATCAGACCTCATTCAACAGCCAACGAACCCAGGCCTCCTCACAACTGCAAGGTGGCAAAAAGCCCCCACCCAAAAGAACCGCCTTCTGGTCCACAATGATCTCAGCGTCACACACTGTCACTGTTTGAAATGTCCTGGTTTTGGATCTCCCTTCGCTGCCTCGCAGACAGCTTGGGTACAGAAGTGAAGGAATCTTTCCCTTAACTGCAGCACCTTAACCCGGGCCCAAATCAAAGTTTCCTCCTTTATACTTGAGCTACCGACCTGTCTACTTCATGGCCACTCTTTTGAACGAATCACTTGAAGTTCGAGTTAAATTGAAGGTTGATAAGTCTGGAATTGCAGACTGCAGACCAGACACCCGACTTAAATGACACAAACATGGCAACCAGAAAGGGAATGATGACTGAAGTATTTTAGTTGACAATGACCGTGACTGAGTCACTTATTCAGCGTAGTCTACTCGAAGTAAAGGACGACATTAAGGAAGGCAAGCAGTCCATTATTTGCTATGTAAATGTGTCCAGTAGATGCGCCCGTTCGATTTTTTTTGTTCCTTCAGTACTCCAACCTTTTAGTAACACACAGTCAAAACAAGTATCGATTGCATAGTTGAGTCAAAAGGGACCACACAAAACAGAAAATATTGACGGAGGGAACGAAGAGGAAGAAGAAGAACAAGAACAAGAAGAACAACAGAAAAAAGAGCAAAAACAAGAAGAGGAAGAAGAAATTAAAAAAAATGATCAAGAAGAACGAGAAGAACAAGGACAAGGTCAAGAACAATAAAAAGAAGTAGAACAGGAACAAGAACAACAACAACAACAAGAGAAGAAAGGAGAAAATGAGTCACAGTAAGAGACCAGAATGTAGTAAACACAGGTCTATCGCCGGTGGGTTCTGCAGCCAGGAATTAATTTATGGTCTGATACGTCCACAGGGATGTTCCTGTGGAGGTTTTGTCATGTCACCTCCAGTAGCCGATACACAATAGCATCTGCCACGGAACAAGTTAGGTGATTGGACGTCTTACTGGAATGCCCTGTGCGTGTCTGCATCCTATGTGAACACAGCGTAGACTTTCAAAGGTGCTGCAGGATTGGTTGGTTCGGGAGCTGAGGACAGCTTTTCTCTGGGTCCCACTCGCTCTTTCGGATGTACCTTTGTCTTGTCTGCCTTTTGGCCGACTCTCGGGGGAAAAAAACACCCTGTGACAGTGCGAAAAAAAAAAACACTGATAGCAGGAAAGACTGTAACCTGGGATCTTCTTGAAAGGGCGCGTAAGACCTCATGTGATGAAAGCTGGGCCGTGTCTAGAGTTGTGCTGTACCTGTCAGCAGAATAGCAACAAGTGACGATACAGAATGCACAGGGCAGTTGCTTGGCGGGTGCACCTTTCACGGTGGGCTCTGCAGTTACGAGATATGGGCTGGTGCACCCAAGAGGACACTCCTGTGGATGTTCCGTCGTTTCTCGTCCAGTAGCCAGTATACTATGAAGTGTGTCTTCCTCTTAAAAAAACAAAGGTAATGTGCGGCAGCGACAATAGAATGTCGCGTGCTTTTCAACAAGATTATGCTTTTACAAAAGAGAGAGACAGAGACAGAGACAGAGAGAGAGAGAGAGAGAGAGAGAGTCACACGAGAATCACACAAGATTGGCCAGGGCGACAGAAACGAACAAGGTTTATAACTCATCAATTGAGAGATAATTGCCAAAAATTTTAGATATTTCTTGAAAACTAGACTTTGATGTTAAGTGAATCAATCTTGATCAAAACAAAGAATATACTGGATACTTTTTACTATGTTTTTGTTATTTTAGACAATAAAAAGGACTCTCTTTGATTTTTATTTTAACATGATAACAAAAAACAGACAAAAAAGAAGCAGAAAAAAAAAAAAGAGACAGAGAAAATCAGAAAAAAGATGGTACAAGAAAAAAAAACAACACAAACAAATGGAAAGAAAAAATAAAAGGGAGAGGGTGGGTGAAGGTAAAAAATGGAGACACAGACAATAAACGTTGAAGGAAGAAAGAACAAAGAAAGAAAAAGAAAGGGAGGAAGAAGAAAGAACGAAAGTAAGTAAGAAAGAAAGTAACAAAGGAAAAAAAGCAGCAGAAATGAAAGAAAAAAGAGAAAGAAAGGGAGAAGACAGAAAAAAAGGAAAGAAAGAAAAAGGAAGGAAGGAGGAAAGAAGGAAAGAAATACAGACAAACTGAAGGAAAGATAGAAAGAGAGAAAGAAAGTAAGAAGGAAAAGAAAGTTTAAAAAGAAGGGTAGAAAGAAAGAAAAAAAGAAAGAAGGAAAGAAAGAAAGACAGACAGACCGAAAGAATTTAAGGTGGAAAATTCTTAAGACAGATTGTCTGAAAGACAGAAACTCCACACTGGACAGAATGATTCCATTGTAGGGTTGCGTAACGGCTGCCTGGCAACTTATCCGGAAATTGGATTAGACCTCTAGTCTCCCAGGAAATCACAAACTTTCCAGGTCTGGCTCTCTCAGATACACACCAGCAACATTCGCCACCCCCAGAAGACACAACCTACAGAGACACTATCCTGGAATGGTATTTATTTGTCCTGTTTCCACCTGTTGGTTTTACTACTGCTGTTTGTTGTTGTTGTTGTTGCTGCTGCTGCTGCTGCTGTATTGTTTTCGTCACTGTTGTTATTGCTGATGTTGTTGTTGTTTGCTGCTGCTGCTTAGCCGCTGTTGTTGTTGTTATTGTTTTTATCGCTGTTGTTGATGTTGTTTTGTGGTTTTTCTCAATCTTCGGTTGCGAAAAAAAAAGATGATTCTTGCATATTGTTCGAGTTACTCTTTCTTCCAGCGCACAAATCGACATGTAATTATGAATGCATTAATTAAGCTAAGTGAGCTCTCTCTCTCTCTCTCTCTCTCTCTCTCTCTCTCTCTCTCTCTCTCTCTGTCTCTCTCTCTCTCTCTCTCTCCTCTCTCTCTCTCTCTCTCTCTCTCTCTCTGGAGTTATCTATCTATATGCAATCATATATAATCTCTCTCTGTTAGTCTATGTCATTTATCCATTAACTTTAAAATTATGCGCAGTGTAGTCTCGAATCTTAGCGGATGTGGTGTAGCGTATACGGATTAGTTCGCACACATTGACACATTGATGAATTGAATCTAAAACTGAAAAAGAACGCACTTGAGGTGATAATCACCTACGGTCAAAAAGTCACATTTTTTTATTCATCGAAAAGAGACTTTTTCTTCGTGCACTTCTTAATCTTTTAATCTTTCTTTTTCTCTCCCCCCCCCCCCCCCCCCCCCCCCCCCCCCCACTTTGTCTTTGTCCTTTCTTTCTTCTGTTTTTTTTTTTTTTCTTTCCTTCTTTCTTCGAACAAAATAGAAGAGAAAGGACAGGAGCAAACAGAGAAAGATAGGGAACAAAAAAGGATTAAAAGGAAGATATAACAGGAAGACTGACTTAAATGAAGGAAAACAAGACCAAAAAAAAATACAGAAGAGGAACAAAATGGAAGGAACAGAAAAGCAAGAATGGAAAGAAGAATGGGAGATAGAAGCGAGGAAAAAGACGAAAGAGAGAAATCCTAAATGGAACACGATGATTGAATTGTGGGGTGCATTCCGGCACCATGTCGACGAATAGCGAAATTGGATTAGACTTCAAATCTCTATGGAATTAGCAAACTGCCCAACTACTGGATCACTGCGGCACACACTGGCAAATTTTGCGACCCACCAAGTCATCGCTTTCGGCATTTTTTTTTTTTTTGTTTAATGAGAAAAAGAAAAAAAAAAAGAAAAATAAATAAGTGAATAGATAAACAGGTCATGGGGTGAAATTAATTCGTCATGTTCTCCGGGGTTTTTTTTTTCTTACCTTGGGGGTGGACAACTGGTTCATATGCTTTTCTTTATTTTTTTTTGGTTTTTTTTATTACTTTTTTTTTTTCTGTTTTGCTAAATATAAAAGAAAAACGAATTACTGAGGGCAACCCCCCCCCCTCTCTCTCTCTCTCTCTCTCTCTCTCTCTCTCTCTCTCTGTAAGCGCGTGTGTGTATGTATGTGTGTCCACGTGCGTGTGTGGGCTGTTGCGTGCGTGCATGTACATGTGCGCTTCATATGTGCGTGTGCGCGCGTGTGTGTGTGTGTGTGTGTGTGTGTGTGTGTGTGTGTGTGTGTGTGTGTGTGTGTGTGTTTGTGTGTGTGTTGTGTGTGGGTGGACGTGAGAGAGAGAGAGAGAGAGAGAGAGAGAGAGAGAGAGAGAGATGGAGAGAGAGAGAGAGAGAGCAGGGCAGGAGTTCGTGTGTAGCAATACTTGTGGCAGCACTGTTTCTCTTTTCATGAAGTTATGTGTAATGCGCACAACGAATAAGAGAGAGAGAGAGAGAGAGAGAGAGAGAGAGAGAGAGAGAGAGAGAGAGAGAACACACAAAGAAAATGCATAGAGAAGAAGAAGGTGGAGGGATAGGGGGAGGGGCAAACGCAGAAAAAAAAGGCCGGATGAGATGTAGGATGCGGCTTATCCGAATGTCAATAAACTGTCAGTGGGGTGTTTTTTCTGTTTATGACAAGAAAACTGCAAACACACACACACACACACACACACACACACCACACACACACACACACACACACACACACACACACACGACACACACACACTCACACACACGCACATACACCACACACGTGCACTTACACGCACACGCACACACGCATGCACACATGCACGCCCGACACAGACAGACACACACAGGCACAGACACAGACACACAGACACAGACACACAGACGCACACACACACACACCACACACACACACACAACACACACACACACACACACACACAACACACACCCAGAGAGAGAGAGAGAGAGAGAGAGAGAGAGAGAGAGAGAGAGAGAGGGGGGGAGAGAGAGAGAGAGAGAGCGAGAGCACACAGACCCCCCCCCCCCCAAAAAAAAAAAAATGAAATGGTTGAAATAAACAAGAAGAGAGAGGAGAGGGGGGGATGGGGAGAGAGAGAGAGAGAGAGAGAGAGAGAGAGAGAGAGAGAGAGAGAGAGAGAGAGAGAGATGCACAGACTCAAAAAGAAAAATGAAATGGCTGAAATAAATAAATAAGAAAAGTAGAAATAGAAAAAAAAATATACACGTAAGCGGGATTAATGATAATATGCATCGAATCAGCAGAAAAAGGAGCAACGAAATGTGTGTGTACGTGCTGGAAGCGTTCAGAAGAAGAGGCCAGATGGCTATGATAAGGAAAGAAAATCGACAAAAAATCAGTTTTAAGAAAAAATTAAAAAGAAAATAGAAAGGGAAACAGAGAGACGACAAGAATTCTCTGTAGTCACGTGACGTGGCCATTGCAAGATACATTACATTAACGTAACACTGACCTGCAAACTGTAAGTTCTTCCTTGATCTAACAGGGAAATGCAAATCTTACCACCCTGCTTCCCTTCCCGCCCCGTCTTCGGCCTTCCATTTATCCCTTCATACCTCTCCCTCTATGCACGCACAGAGAGAGAGAGAGAGAGAGAGAGAGAGAGAGAGAGAGAGAGAGAGAGAGACAGAACAGACAGACAGGCAGACAGGCAGGAGGCAGGCAGGCAGGCAGGCAGGCAGGTAGGCCGGCAGACAGACAGACAGATGGACGGACGGACGGACGGACGGACGGACAGACAGACAGATGGACGGACGGACGGATAGACAAGCAGACAGACAGCGACAAGGAGAGAGAGACAACGAGACAGGGACTGATACAGACAGAAATGGAAACAAGACACAAAAAATAACGCGTTGTGACCTCTTTGGCATTCTTCAGGCAAGATAAAAACATTGGTACAATGAAAACGAACGAGCAATCACTTATCTTCTCAAACTGGACGTTGAATGAAAACATCTAGAACATAGACAACTAACATGCTATACAGGCCCGACACCATTGCTCTGTAAACGATAGATTGATGATGGACAGGGGCCACACCCATGCCAGAAAAGAACCTCTGCAAATTCCTCAGCTTGCTCAGGACCTTCCACCCATCTATCAAATTCATCTGCACACTTTCAGAGTCAGTCATCTTCCTTGCCATCGCCATCGCCCTCAAAGATGGACAGCACAAAAGCTTAATTATCTGTAAACCCATCGATGCACGTTCATAAATAACTTTTCACTCAACGTCCGTTTTGTGCCCAATCTGAGTAGATAAGTGATTGGTCGTTCTTGGTTTTCATTGTTCTGAATGTCTGAAGGAGACCAAACATGTCGAAACGGGTTGTGTTTTGTTGTGTAATTTGTTAGTCCTTTTTGTCCGGCGGAATCATAATTTGTCTTTTAAGTTTGTTTGAATTCCTGCCCGCAGTCACCTCATTTTTAAACTAACAACAGAAACGTATAATATTATGTCTTGACTATCATGTTCTACGTTCAAGAGTTGGACAAGAGATTATCACAGTTTAAAGGATACAAGAGGGAAAGAACAGAAGAGGAAGGAAGCCGAAAATCCTTTTCTACATTAATCACAGTTTTGTGGACGAATAAGAAAATTAAATTAGTATAGTAGACCAAATGATTTCAAAAAATCGCACAACACTCAACTGATCAATCAATACTGAAATTCACTTCTTATCCAGTAAATTAGAATTGCTGTCAGATTCTGATTTGCAACATGATGAAAGGGTTTCATTCACGATTTAGGGAAGTTCTTCACTAATCTGTTTATTGGGAAGAGGTCGATGGTTCATCAGATTCCCAGGAAAGAGAATTGCACATGAAAACAACCTAGTTTGTCTTTGTGCGCGATCAGGGTTTTGCTTTAAAACCAGATAATCCCTTTGGCAAACACATTTTCTCTGGCTCTTTTAAAAAAAATATTAATCGGCCTCCGAGCAGATTTTTTAATGCCTGAACTTGTGTGAAATGAATTTAGCAGAATCGTCCAGTATTTATTTACTTTCCTATTTTCCCTGTCTTATTACTGTTAACCCTTTTCAAACAAGAGTAACTACGCACAGAAGAGTGATGTTGCCAACGTAGAGTCTGTACATTAATAAAAAATAACATGAACAATGACAAAGAACAAATGTATGGCTCGACCATCATGTTAAAAATTCTAAAGTGAAAAGAGAATGTAATTGTCGGGCCAGAAGAACCTGACGGGAAAATCCCGCAGGGGATACCAGCAGTTCTCTTTCTACATTGAATTATATTCCAAACAAATGTTGAGAAAAACACGACAGAGTGAATGACACGACCCGCATGCATTGATCATAGTGTCAGGGGATGAAGGGGAATCGCTCCATTTCCGAAGGTTACCCTCGTGGATCAACCTTACACTCTCGTGTCTTTTCCTGCAATTTGTAATTGCTTCCAATATCTGCTTTGCCAAATAATGCCAAAGGGTTCTGTCATGATTATTGACTATCTTTGGATGTTTTCTTAATGGGGTTTAAAGGATCGATTGGATATGAGAATCTATGTGGGGAGGTGCACACTGGAAAACATATTTTTGATTCGGGTATTATCAGAGTCTTGCTTGACTGAGTGATCGATTGCGTAAATAGTGCGTTGTGGCGAGGTATTGATCGTTTTGATTGCCTTTTTGTTTCTTCATAGAAATCTGTATTAACCAAAATGTTCAGTCTTGAACGTTTGTGTCTGGGATTTTTCAAACAGTCGTCGATAAAGTATAAACTATTTCTTTTGTGTTTTTGTGTTCATTCTGTTCAAGAAGTAAACAGACCTCTAAGAAAAAAAAAATTACTGTGATATCTGAGTGTATATATTTCTACCACAAAAAAACAAACACCAAGACTCACAAGAAAATATAACTCCCTGCTCAAAAAAGGTGGAGGGGAGGAGGGAGCAAGAATTCTATTTCTAAATGATATTGCAGTGTGAAGACGAATTGGAAATGTAAAACGTCTATGAAATGACAGAACTTTCCGGCGCTGATTGCAATTTTTTTAAATGCCTTTCTGCTGATGAAAATTGGCTCGGTTCTTAAAGACAACATGCCGACAACAAAGTTCAGGTTGTTGTTTCTTTTCCTGCAAACGAAAATTGGTTCCAGTCTCTGCTTTGCAAAGTGATGAAAACGCTTCAGCCATCCTTCAGATTCTCTGCAGGAAGCGACACACACACACACACACACACACACACACACACACACACACACACACACACACACACACACACAAATAAATTGTCCACACGCGCTGTAGAACTTTTCGCATGGTAGCACGTGGTAGCGATGCGTATGAAAAACAAATATTGTGCTGTTATGTGCTGTCGGATTTTTTTTTTTTTTTTTTTTAATCTGGTGATCCATTATGTAC
>JADBJO010007544.1:10000-15000 GCA_016801955.1 Conus betulinus | reverse complement strand
AGAAGGTGCGCAGGGAGGGGGGGAGGGGGGGAGGACCCAGGACGTGCCCTGCAAGACCACGTCACTGATTTTCCACCGATCATAAACACTGAGACGTCACCCGTTTTGATCGAACTGACAGGCTTCTGTGAAGAAACACACACTCATGGAATACTGAAAACTCTCTTGTGTTACACACTTTGACACCTCGCCTTTCCCTTAGTACAGACTTCTTCTCATGTCCTCTCTCTCTCTCTCTCTCTCTCTCTCTCTCTCTCCTCTCTCTCTCTCTCTCTGTTTAGATTATCCCCATTTTTTCATCTACTCCTTTACCGACATCCCTTTGAAAGAATTTCTGAAACAGAGCCAAGCCAAGAAGAAAAGTGATGTTTGGCTGCAAACATTATTGTCTACGTTAAAAAAAAAAAAAATAGTGCTCTTTGACATGCAAACGAGGAACTGTCTGCTGCACACAAAACACTGTAAGAAAGCCATTTTTTCAAATCCTGTTCTTCTTTGTTAAACAATTAACTTAATTACGAAGCAAAAGAATGGGATTGGGTCCAGGAGGCGAGGAGAACCAGGAGAAGGTGCGGGGAGGGGAGGGGCGGGGGGATGAAGGGGGATGGGTGAGGAGGGAGGCTCAGCCAAGTCACCTTACATTGTGAAATGTTCGGAGTTTGAAAGGGGCAAGGGGCACGAAACAGAAGAAGAAATGACGTCTGCGGGAATAGAGTGAGGGGTAAGAGCAGAAAGAAGGGAGGGGTGAACAAACACTGAAAGAAGAATAAACTGGAGATGGAAGTGAATGGCAAAGCAGGGAGGGGGGGGGGGGGGGATGGGGCAGGGGGCAGGGGAGTGACAGCAGACAGGAGGAGGCACGAGAGGTAGAGGGCAAAGAGGATCATTGTAGAGGGGAAGGAGAATGACAGCAGGTGATTAAAAAATGTCAGTAGAGGGGAAGGAGAATGACAGCAGGTGATTAAAAAATGTCAGTAGAGGGGTGGGAGAATGACAGCAGATGGTAAAAAATGTCAGTAGAGGGGTGGAAGAATGACAGCAGGTGATTAAAAAAATGTCAGTAGAGGGGTGGGAGAATGACAGCAGATGGTAAAAAATGTCAGTAGAGGGGTGGGAGAATGACAGCAGGTGATTAAAAAATGTCAGTAGAGGGGTGGGAGAATGACAGCAGATGGTAAGAAATGTCAGTAGAGGGGTGGGAGAATGACAGCAGATGGTAAAAAATGTCAGTAGAGGGGTGGGAGAATGACAGCAGGTGATTAAAAAATGTCAGTAGAGGGGTGGGAGAATGACAGCAGATGGTAAGAAATGTCAGTAGAGGGGTGGGAGAATGACAGCATATGGTAAAAAAAAAAGTCAGCAGAGGGGAAGGAGAATGATAGCAGTTGGTAACAAATGTCAGCAGAGGGGAGGGAGAATGATAGCAGAGAGAAAGGAGAATGAAAGCAAAGGAGAGATGGCAAATGACAACAGAGGGGAGGGGATGCCAAGCAGAAGGGAGGGGGGAGGATAATGGCAGCAGAAGGAAAGGAGATTAACACAAGGGGGAAAGGGGAGTGACAAGTGGAGCGAGCTAGGAGGAAACAGAATGATACGCTGAAGGAAAAGCGAACGACAGCAGAGAGGATGGGGAATGCCACAGAAGAGAAGGAGAATGACAGCAGAAGGGAAAGTGAATGACAGCAGAGAGAGAGAGAGAGAGAGAGAGAGAGAGAGAGAGAGAGAGAGAGAGAGAGAAGAAGAAGAAGAAGGAGAATGGCAAGCAGAATGATAGGGATTGAATCTAAAGAGAAAGAGAATGCAGCAGGGAAGAGGACAGATAGCACAGGGTTAGGGGAATGAAAGTGGATGGGGAGAGGAATGAGGGTAGAAAAGAAGACAGACAAGCAGAGGGAAATAAGGTTACAGCAGAACGACAATAGCAGGAGAAGATCATAAAGATAATAACAGAAGAACTGAATTAGGAAGAAAATACAAAGAGGATAAGAAAAGCAGCAGGGGGGGGGGGAGGGGGGGGGAGGGTGAGAGAAGAATTGTAGCAAGGAGGAATGGGAATGACAAAACAGCAGGAAGAGGAGTCGCAGCAGAAGGGAGAAGCATCCTCCAACGCTGTACGAACAGAACCTCAAGGGGAAAGAACTTTGTATGTTAAAATTCAAGGAATACCCTAATCCCCAGAGAACGAATGTAGGACTACCTATGCCCTTTCCTTTTCTCACACAGAAAAAGAGGCGTGAATGGACACGAGACCTCTGACAAGACGATTGCGAACAAAAAAAATAATAATAATAATAATAAAAAGACGATTGCGAACAGACTGAAGTAGGTCACACCATAAGCGTTGAGAGAAAAAACGACTTTTTTGCCCGCCCGTTGACAAAGCCAAGACATAACGACAGGGGCGATCGCAAATGTAGATGGGCGCAGATATGGTAGTTGTCATGGAAAATTAGCATGCACAGGACAAGTGGGGAGAAGTCTTTGTCCTCCCCGACCTTTACCGATCCCACAAGGTAGAAAGTCTGTCATTTGTGATAATGAAATGATTACCAGGCCGGATGCTTGTCAGGTGTTCTTTCTTGTGAGAAACTGAAGGCGTTTAGTCACGGAAATTATCCATTGTTCAGGTCCTGCATCACGTAGGAGGCCCTGTTGTCTGTTATCTATCTATCTATCTGTCTGTCTGTCTCTTATTAATGTTGAATTTGATAACTGAATTCTCTGGTTTTTCCGTGATCTAGATTCCTCGTCACGATGAACTTTTCCTGTTATGTATCGATTATGGTTACTTCTCTCTTTTTTTTTTTTTTTTGTTTATGCACAGCCCCTGCCCCCTTCACGTCCCATCCTTGTGAATGGGCTTTGTAAAACTTACCACATTAAACCATTCATTCATTCATGATTCTCTCTCTCTCTCTCTCTCTCTCTCTCTCTCTCTCCATGTCTCTTACAGGCTTAAGCTGCTCTCGCCTCTTTTCCCCTCCTCCTCCTCCTCCTTCCGTTATCTTCTCCTTTCCTCTGTCGTCCTCGGTGGCTACACGATTGGTCGTTAAGTTGTAGGGCAGACTTCTTAGCGTTTGTACGTTCCCCCAAACTTCACCTATCTTACACCCTTAGCCCCTCCCCACCTGCCACACCCAGTGTTCCCTCCCTTTTTACCTGCCCTGCCTCACGTCACTCTCCGCGTCACTCATTGTGATTTTGACAGAGCAGTGCTATCTGTTGGCAGATTAAAGCCCTATGAGATGGTGGCGGGAGACTCTACGCTGGCTTCACGACTTAGCCAATCATTGCGGCCTAGCTAATGGTACCCTACAGTGTGTGTGTGTGTGTGTGTGTGTGTTTGTCGAAGTCTGTGCCATTTCAGTTGCATTTTTGTTTCCCAATGCCCATTCCAGCTCCACATTTTACAGACGGCCGACCGCAAACCTAACACCGGTATTCCACAGACGGTGGTCAATAGAAAGTCGTTAGACGGCAACTCATTAAGGGAGACACCGCGCTGATGCCAGATCACTTTAGGGGTATTCATAGGTGCCCGTTCTAATGCAACATACGCAGCAGGACACATTTATGAAGCTCCTAACTGACGACAATGTTTGCTCAATTGCGGAGCTAGTCAAGTGACCCTCCACCCCCACCCCCACCCCTCCCCTCCGGAGCCTACGTGTCCATCTAATGGCTGTGATCATGCACCTGCCAAGACAGGCGATCTTGACACAAACTCACGAAGAGCATAATCCTGTAGAGGCATTCTTCTTCTTCTTCAGCGTACGCAGGCTGATACTCCTGCGGACACTTCCTATATGTACAGACAAGTATCAATCCCATGTACCCAACAAAAGGAGTGGAGTGTTGTGTGTATGACCGCAAAATCCTGTAGAGGCTGAGGTCATCATGAGAGCAAGGCATGAAGGTGACCAGCCTATGAATTTGTAACTAAATTTGATAGAAAGATTGAATATAGCCCAATAATTCTAATTTAATTAAATAGAATTATTGGGCTATATTCAATCTTTCTATCAAAATTTAGTTACAAATCAGTTCAGTAGCTTTTTTTCCCGTGATTCTGCTGACAAACAGACAAACAAAACAACACGAGTAAAAGCACACCTTCTTTGACGTAGCTGGAAAAATAGAAAAAAGACACATATGACAAGTTACGTCACATGCACACCAATCGCTATGTCATGACCAGCTTGCCATTTGTTCTGAAATACTTCATCCGAGGATGGATTCATGATGATTATTCTTTACTTTATACCCGAAAGGTGGGTTTGCACAGCTTGTCGCTTTGGAAGTTTTGTAAACTTGTTCGATGTGATTATCATTTATCTCATGACGCAAGCACAGATGACGGAAATGTTTGAAGTTTGTGGCGAGTGTTAGAAGTTCTTCAAAGTGAGATCCTTTCCTGCTGTTGTGCGTAATTCCGTTTCTTAACATTCACAGCGTTTTGGTTGATCAAGCTGGGTCATTGATCTAGAATGCTTTTTGTTGTTGTTGTTGTTGTTGTTGTTGCTGTTGTTGTTGTTGTTTTTTTAGATCAAAAGTACTCCCTGCTTCCTGGTACGATTTCATAAGAATGCTCATCGATGTGGTTTAAGCAATTATGACAATTCACTTAACGTTTACGTCATTCTGCATGCCTCTGCTGTTTCTATGACAATTTGTTTCCTTTATGTTTGATGGGGGAGAGACTTATTTCTGAATGCGCAGACCACAGAAGGTCAAATGCAAAACTATTTTGGCCTGGTTGCTAGAATTTTTGTCCTGGTTCCTAAAATTTTAGGTTTCTCGAATCTTTGCCCTTTTTTTTTTTTTTTTTTTTTTTTTTTTTTTTTTTTTTTTTTTGACGTGCCGATTAAAAATGAAAAGAAAAATAAACTGAAGGCGTGTGGATTGATCTGGAGGGAGTGAGCTCTTATTTTTTTTTTTCTGTCAGAGGTCACGTCTCAGTTTGGAACCATTCTAAATGTCAAAGGAAGATTGATTTGTGA
>JADBJO010007544.1:0-5000 GCA_016801955.1 Conus betulinus | reverse complement strand
CGTTGGTTTCTTGTTCGGAGGTTAGAGGCTGATCCTGATCAAAAGGCTGATCAAGGATCCGTTTAACCTTGACATAGGTCTGCGCTTTCTTGGGTGCCCTCCCTAATTCGACCGTTCATGTCCGGTTCGCGCCGAAGCTGTAAAGGGAAAAGAGTTCGTACCTCGCATAGTTCCCCATCTGTGCTCCTTTGTTCGATCCCCGTTCTTTCGCGCAGGTCACTGACCACTTCCTGACGAACAAAGTGTCCATTTGACAGGTGCCCTCACAGGTGCGCTCTCGCAGATGAACACGTAGACCGATTTCTTTTTGTCTGCTGTGCAGCGAGGTTGGCCTGCCTGCTACCTGCATGTTGGTTTTGCCTGCGGCTGAACCACCGTAAGTGTGTGTGTGTGTGTGTGTGTGTGTGTGTGCGCGTACGTGCGTGTGTGTGTGTGTGTGTGTGTGTGTGTGTGTGTGTGTGTGTGTTCGTGCGCGCGCGCGAGCATGTGTGTGTGTGTGTGTGTGTGTGTGTGTGTGTGTGGACCTTGGTAATTTGACACTCTGAGTTGCTAAATGTGCTGGTCGGCATAGCCAGTCCATGAACTGGAGGCACACACAAAGCCAGTGAGATTAACCGAAAGTGATAAATGCCCTGAATGTACGCAAAGGAACTCCAACCAGTGACACGGTGTTGATACTGACCCTGTCAGCTCTACTATAGCTCCGCTCACGCTGAGCTCGTACAGACATATGATATCCGTGAAGTGCAGAAATGAGTTTCAGTTAATTTCATTGTTCAGACGACTCGGTAAGGTTCTTTTTGACAATGACGATACAGAGAAGACCTAGTCGTTGTCCCTGAACCAGCAACAAACAGCAGTGACTGCTATTGACAAAACGCCAGTTAACCACGTAACAGCTAAAACAAGTGACCTTCTTCATAAGGCTTACACAATTAAACCGTGTTCAGGACATTGGCCATCTTGAGTAATTCATCATCGACCGTTACTAAAAAAACATGGCACAAAAAGAAAAGAAAAATCAAAACCCAATCATGCAATACAACAAAAACGACAACAACGACGAAAACAACAACAACAACAACAATGAAACCAAAAAAATCATATTAGAAAGTATCGTGGTCGCCAAATAAAAATAAAATGGAAATAGCTACAATATTATGAATGATAACAAACGAATAACTGTCTAAAAACCTTTGTAAACAAACCTACATGGTTGGGCTAAAAATGCAGGGGAACAAGTCATCAGCAGTCGAGAGAGAGAGAGAGAGAGAGAGAGAGAGAGAGAGAGAGAGAGAGAGAGAGAGAGAGAGAGAGAGATCAGCACTGAATGTTCAGAACACGTAGACAGAAGTTACAGAAAAAAAAGAGCTCCTAATAATCAAAACGGAGCATCCGTGTAGTTACTTACTTATACAGGAAGAAACATCGTCGGTTTGCACAACAGAATCCAGCAGCATACCTCATAACTCTAAAACATGAGCCCTGATCATTACAGTTCCAGAACAATCAGACCAACACTAGAATGAACACTTGTGTAGTCAAATATCTCCAGGGCCTTCCGTCATCTGTCATTCACCGTGAAGGAGAGGCATTCCAGTCTAGATCTTTATGTGGTCAGTGTAGGACTTTTGTTGATCTGGCCCAGGGGCGTCATCCCCCCCCCCCCCTCCCCCACGCTCCTTCTCTTTCCCTCCCTATAAATTTCATCCCTAATTTGGCCTCCGGTCGCACTTTCTGACAACGTATCAGCTGCGAATTTAAACGATCAGTCCTTCCATCTGCTATTACGCTTTTTCCACACACACACACACACACACACACACATATGTACGAGCCCGTGATTAATTTCCTATCCTTTCCCAGTAAAAGCATACAAACAGGTTGAAACCACATGCACTTCCACCCCCCCTAAAAGTGTCAAATCTTCTACTTAGCCTTCAGCAGCTTTTTCGGCGTCATCTTTTCACAGTCACTGTCTAAGCTGGTGTGTCTATAGGGGGCTAAAAAAAATACTGTTGTGCCATTATGTTATTTGTGATGGACTACTTTTTGCACAGATATATTTTGTCAATGGAGAGGGGGAAACTAAGCCTATAAAGGACACTGGTCTCTCTCTTGTAAGTGATGCAATGACAAATCCATGAATAACCTCATTTCCACTATGTTAGGAGTCCACAGAGTAGAAGTCGGGTGTGTCCACTTTCCGGGAACTGGATTTTGTTTTCCATGTGGAATTTTGCCCAGTGAGCATTGTTTTTTTTTTTTGTGTTTTGTTTTTTTTTACTGAGGATGATTACATGCAGTCTGGGAATGAATAGAAATTGGAACTTTTTGTCCTCCTTAATCACTGAGCTGAGAGAGTTTCATGATCACTTATCATAGCTGTGGGTTACTCAATGAGGCTCATCATTCTTCGCTGACCACACCCTGATCCTGATTGTTATGGACTCCAAAATTCTACTGATTTAAACTTACAGGGATGAAAAAAATGTTGTTAATTATCATCTTATTTTGTTGTGATATTAGATTGCTCTCTCTCTCTCTCCCTCTCCTCTCTCCTCTCTCTCTCCCTCTCTCTCTCTCTCTCTCTCTCTCTCTCTCTCTGGTTCGTGGTGGTGGTGGGGTGGTGGTGGTGGTGGTGGTGGTGGTGTGTGTGGTGTGTGTGTGTGTGTGTGTGTGTGTGTGTGTGTGTGTTTGACCACGTGCGCATAATCTGTGTGCGTCTCTCTCTCTCTCTCTCTCTCTCTCTCTCTCTCTCTCTCTCTCTCTCTCTCTCAGTGGGTCTCATGGTGGTGGTGGTGGTGTGGTGGTGGTGTGTTTGTGTGTGTGTGTGTGTGTGTGTGTGTGTGTGTGTGTGTGTGTGTGTGTTTGACCCTCTACAGTGCGCATAATCTGTGTGCGTCTCTCTCTCTCTCTCCCCTCTCTCTCTCTCCTCTCTCTCTCTCTCTCTCCCTCTCTCTCTCTCTCTCTCTCTCTCTCTCTCAGTCCTCTCAGTGGGTGTGTGGTGGTGGTGGGTGGTGTGTGTGTGTGCATGTGTGTGTGTGGTGTGTGTGTGTGTGTGTGTGTGTGTGTGGTGTGTGTGTGTGTGGTGTGTGTGTGTGTGTTTGACCACGTGCACATAATCTGTGTGCGTGGTCTCTCTCTCTCTCTCTCTCTCTCTGAGAGAGAGAGAGAGAGAGAGAGAGAGAGAGAGAGAGGAGAGAGAGGACATTTGGTGACAACTGAAGTTCTACTTCCCACCCCACCCCACCCCCTTTTCAAGTGTCTTCATAACCCCCTCTCCCTCCTTCTCTCCCCACCCTCCAAACCGATCCCCGTTGGCAAAAAAAAAAAAAAAAAGTCCACTCGGCAAAAACCTGCTCGGCAAAAAGTTCATCATCGCGAAGGTGCATGTCTCCTGAAAAGTCCACGGTGTGAACGTGCACTCCATGAAACGTCACACCTTCAAGCAGCAGACTTCCGTAGCTGATGTCCTGGCCCCATGCATGTGTAGCCCTGCTGAGAATGACGAGAGCAATCACTGGGAGTAGAGTTGCTTGTCTGGCAGCTACAACGTTGCTGGCATGAGCTTGCAGGGCGTGAAGACGAGTCAGTTACTTGAGTATGGCAGTTTATTCCGCTCAGTGAAAGAAAAAAAATGTAAATGAAATGTCCGTGTGTAAGCATCCCACAAGAAGTAACTGCACTCGGTCAACAGAAGTTCTGAAATAGGCTTAATATAATCATATCTATGTATCTGTATCTGTATCTATATGTATGTATGCGTGTATGTATGTATGAATGTATGTATGTACGTATGTATGTATGTATGTATGTATGTAATGATATCTCCTTAACTGATTAAGTGGTGTGAACCAAGAATGATACAATGAACAATGGTACTGCAGATCTGACTTAGGGTCTAGATGTTCTGTGCTTTACCTCTTCCTCCTAGTCAATCAGAGAGAGAGAGATGAGAGAGAGGAGAGAGAGAGAGAGAGAGAGGAGAGAGAGAGGGCGGGCGCGCGCGCGCGCACACACAAACACACAACACACACACACAAACACACACACACCACACACCACACACACACCACACACACACTTTCGCGTGCACATCATTAATTTTCTAGCTTTACCGGCAAAACTGCACAAAGAGTTTAAACCTACAAGCACGTCCTCCCTCCTAAAAGTAATCAATACTACTGCACAGCCTCAAGCAAAGTTTGCTTTCTCTTTTTTTTTTTTTTTTTTTTTTTTTTTTTACAAAAATCACTATCATGGCTGCTGCCTCTGAACGCTAAGCCAATCTGAATGTTCACACTGTCGTTAAGCATTCATTGCCTTGTGATCGCCAACCATCAACCACCACCACCACCACTCCAACCTTCACTCCTCCCCCATGCACAGGAGGGGAAGATGCACATCCTCGCTCTGTGCATGTTTCCTGTTGGAAGTGAGCAGATGAGTTTCTCTCTCTCTCTCTCCTCTCCCTCTCTTCTCTCTCTCTCATCTCTCCCTCCTCTCTCGTCTCGCTCTCGCTCTAAAATAAAAAAAAGAACCTCGTCTCCCTCCTTTAATTCACGCGACGATAATGCAATGATATATGCCACTTTTCGGAGGCGGAAGTCCACTGGAGTGAGAGTCCATGTACCATTTGTGGAAGTCGTAGAAACTTTCGGGCGGACAGAGCCTTGAGAGAGCTGAAGTTGTTGATCAGGGACCCTGATTGTCCCAGGCGAGAATGATAAAAGTGGGTCACTGAGAGTAGCGGTTTGTGTGTCTGGCAGCTTTTCCGATGCCCAGTTTGGCTAGCAGGGCATGAATAGGAGTGGGCCCCCCCGGGGAATTGTTTTCAGTAATGGCAGCTCCTTTTTTGCTGTATTCCATAAAATAGAAGTAGAACCCCGCAGGGAAATATCTTCAGTTAATTTGTCTGTAGTGGACCCCATCTCACCTCTGTCTCTCTTTCTGTCTCTATCTGTTATGTCTGTCTAGTGTCCTGCCTGCCATGCAGC
>JADBJO010007543.1:0-110996 GCA_016801955.1 Conus betulinus | reverse complement strand
TATACACAACCATTTCGCAGTACATCTGAAAGCTTTGAAGAAGTGTGCATATAAAGACATACTATTTTGGTAAATCAAACATGCACAAATAACAGAACACACATGTGAACACACCTAAACTCACCGTAAGCTTCCTGAACTCAAACGCAAAGACCACTTTTCGTAGATCAGCCAAACTGGACTGACTGTCCAGGCATCTCTTGACTTCAGCTGGATACTGTGGTTCTTCCCTTATATCCTGTATAAGATCCTGACGACTGAGCCTAAAAATCCCCACAAAGGTGCGGACGTGTGTCTTCAAATTTTCAACCAATTCGATGTCAACCATCTTCTCAAACCATATTCGAATTCTCTCCTCCAAATCTATCCCATGCATTGCTTGGTAGTTATAGGGTTTTCCGTGCATCATGTATGGCCTTCTCAATTTCCAAATTATTCTGCTGCAACTTGTCAATAATCTTCTGGAGAGGCTATTCCAAATCTTCCTCTTTTAAAAAAGGGGGGAAAAAAACACCTCTATCTGCCAATATTTTCTTTAAATTCAACCACTGAATACAGTTGCTGTACCAGCAACAGGATTGGAACAGCAGTGCTGATTTTTATCCATTTCAAAAAAACAGTCCCAAGGTAGTTGATTTCCATCTTTTTTTAATCAAAGCAAGAGCAACATATGATTGAGGGCAGTGTATGATGGGCAGATGGAGTGTGCAGATCTCCGTTTTGCTGTTAGCTTGAACAGATGTTTCGATCAGCTACTTCCGTCCCTTCCTCCCTCTCTTTCCTCTCCCCCCTCAAGCCTTGCAAGGCATCAAAACTTGTCCGTTGTGGGTTATTCCATTCTCCGTTGCCAGGTCAACAATCCAAAGAAAGCCTGAAAACAAAGGAACTCTTTTTTAATAATGAGGTCTTTCTAACTGATAACCACAATATCCAATTTCTAAGTTGAGAAAATACTTCATTCTCCAACTCACAGTAAAAACTTTTGTGTATCTTTTTTTAAAAACAAAACATCATCATTCATGATAAGGCATGCCAACTTCCTGAAGATAAAGAAGGAAATGATTATGACTGCATGGGGAGAAATGGAGGGTGTATTTGAAGGTGGGAAAAAAAGTGCTAGATTACCTATTCCACACTGCTAAATAACAGATTTGCTGCTTTCAAACACACTGTCAACAAGTTTTCAATCAGTTTCATATTATCTGGGGAAATATCATCATGGGGGCCCAACCTCCTTGCTGGATCTCATATTGGATCTCTCCTGTTCCTGAGTTTTCTCAAGAAGCCAGTTTCCAACACTTCTGTAAGCATGATGAGCCATTTTTCTAATTTTTCCTGACATCTAGTGTCTCAATGGTGATTCCAGGAACATCAGATTCCACAAGGGTCCAGGTTAACAGACTACTCAGGGATGTTTGTACAACTATTGTGATGTCTACCAACCATGGTTGTTAGACAAATGACTGTTCAGTCATTTCAATCGGTGAATGACCATTGTTCATAGAACTTGTCAGTGATTAAGATTCAGTCCTTACATGTCACTATTTTTGGCAACAAAGTCTGTCTGACGACCACAGCTTTACACATTTCTTCATAGGCCACCGTCTTTGTTTTCTGTCAGGTAAACAGCCAGCTGATAAGATACTGAAGCTTTGTGAAGAGCCATGGGTAAACTCCCCGAGTGGCATGTACTATCTCCGCAGCTGCTCCTAGTTTGAGGAGATCAAGGACTCTTTCTGAAGAAGTGGCTCCTGGTCAAGGGATGCTGGCACCAACTGAGGTGGGGAGCTACCCGAGTGGAAGATGCTTCCCCTTCAGGCCTAACCAAACATACAAACGGGGGCCTTGTCAACCCTGTGAAGGAGGCAAATTATACCCCATGTCACTTTCTATTTTTTTGCTAAAGGCGCAGGTGCATCAACAATCTGATGCTCTGCTTTTTATTTTTCATATGCAAAAGGACGCAAAGCTGGTGTCCATAACTGTGATGTGACAAATGCCTTTCACACTGTCCTCTACAACTACTACATCCCCCCCCCCCCCCCCCCCCCCCCCCTTCTCTTTCTTTGTCTAAAAAACTACAATTAGGATCCTCAGCCTACATCATTTTTTAGTCTCTACGGCCCTCAACCCTCAACCACCTTCTCCTCTCACACTCTTTCCCTCAGTCTGGCAGGCTTACATTTGACGTAAACCTAACTATGGGACTGACAATTCTTTTTATGCAGGTGTAATGCGAGCCGTCAACACCCCCACGCCTGTCTTCCCTTCCCTTTTCTGATTGTCCAACAACCAATCATGGAGGGGGAAGGACTCTACTTCAGAGATGCTGCTGCCCTCTTCATCTCCCTTTCCTTCCCAACTCGCCATGATCACGGAAAGATGGCCCCACACATGTCTCAGAGGCACAGACACCTAGTTTGTTCATGGCACAGGCGCCGACAAACATCAAACATCTGAGAGATCATCTTCTTGAATCTTTTACACATTTTCTCACCCTGTGCAGTGGGGGATGACTGCCTCATACCACATCAACCCCCATTCCAATTTGCTAACATCCAGTGGGGGATGGCCAAACGGAATACCTTACCAGCTGTACAAGAAATGTCCCAAGGTGCTGGAGTGGCTCCACAGGCTGCTGCGATCAGCTTGGAGAAATCAGAAGATCAGCGGCCAGTGGATGACGGCAGATGGTGTGTACATCCCCAAAGAGCAAAACTCAAGTGACATCAGCCAGTTCAGGCCAATATCACTACTGAACGTCGAAGGGAAAATCTTCTTCTCTGTCATGGCAGCAAGGCTGACTGACCAAGTACCTCATGGAAAACAAGTACTTGGATGTGTCAGTCCAGAAAGGTGGCATTCCAGGCGTGGCTGGCTGTGTAGAACACGCCACAATGATCTGGGACGCAATCCAAAGAGAAAAACAGAAAAGAGAGACCTGGACGTAGTGTGGCTCGACCTGGCAAACGCATATGGGATCTGTACCCCATGAGATGATACAGTTGGCTCTTAAGATGTACCATGTGCCAAAGAACATCCGCGACATGCTCAAGAAGTACTTCAATGGCTTCTCATGCGGTCTCTACCAAGGAGGAGTACACAACAGATGGATCAACTTGGAAGTGGGCATTGCAATGGGCTGTGCCATTTCCCCAATACTGTTCGTGTTGGCAATGGAAGTCATCTTGAAGCAGCAACAAAGCAACGCAAGACAAACAGACCTTGGCGATGGATACAAGATGCCCCCTCTCAAGGCCTTCATGGATGACACTACAGTGATTTCATCCAGAGAAGACGAGACACGTCACGTGCTGGAGAGGCTGGACGACATAGTTGCCTCATCCAGAATGAAGTTCAAGCCAAAGAAATCACGGAGTCTCTCACTGAGGAAAGGAAAAGTGGCCGAATCTGTGGTCTTCAGTGTTGCCAACCAGACCATTCCAACAGTAACAGAAGAGCCAGTCAAGAGCCTTGGAAGATGGTGATGATACGCTGAAAGACACACGAAGAGCAAAAGAAAAACCAAACAGATGTCGGAAGAAGGCTTGGAGACCATTGACCAGTGTGGGCTCCCTGGCAAATACAAGGTCTGGTGTCTGCAGTTCATGCTGATACCAAAGCTCCTATGGCCTCTGATGATATACGACATCTGCACCAGCATAGTGGAGGCAATGGAATCCAAAATCAACAAGTTCACAAGGAAATGGCTTGGTGTCCCACCCTGTCTGACTGACATAGCGCTGTATACTGTCGCCAAGCAAAGCTGAAACTACCACTGAAATCCATCCTGAGGAATATAAAAGCAGGGAAGATCAGACTTCAAAGCATGCTGGAGGACTCAGGAGACAAGGTGGTTGAAGCAATCAAGCCCCAGCTGAAGACAGGCAGAAAATGGAAAGTTCAAGAGGCGATGGATTCTGCAAAAGAAAGTCTCAAGATCAGAGAAATAACAGGACACACACAGACCAACAGACAAGGACTGGGGGTGACCAAAACTGAATGGTGGTCAAAGGCCAAAGGAAAAGCCAAAAGAGACATGATGATTCAGGAGATGAGAAAAGAAGAAGACCAAAAAAGACTCCAAAAAGCAGTCCAGCAGAGCCAGCAAGGGCAATGGACAACGTGGGAGAATGCACTCCAAAGAAGTCTCACTTGGAATGACATTTGGCACATGGCCCCTCTCAGGATCAGCTTCATTCTCAGATCTGCATATGACCTTCTGCCTCAAATGCAAACCTGGTGAAGTGGGGAAAAACAGACGATCCTTCATGCCCCCTTGCCATGAAAACAACAAACAGTGGAGCATGTCCTAAGCTCATGTAAAGTAGCCCTGGCTCAAGGAAGGTACACATGGAGGCACAACCAAGTGCTCAAAGAGATTGTACAAGTAGTCTGGGCTAGTACCAACACCACAAAAAGGGAAAATCAGGACTCCAAAAGCACCCGCAACATTCTTCACGGCAGGAGGCAGCGAATCATGGCCAAGAACAACAGTGCCACTCGGAACATGCAGGCAGAGTCTGCTGGACGGGGCAGATGACTGGGAGTGCACAGCAGACTCCCCCAGAATGGAATAGTCACCCAGAGATTATCAGCAAGAGTGGCATGAGACCAGACATAGTATTACACTCTCAGTCAACCAAGCAGCTGATCATGATCGAGCTCACGGTGCCATATGAGAACAGAATGGAGGCAGCTCAGATCTACAAGACTGAAAAGTATGCTGATCTGGCAAACAGCCTGAGGAGAGAAGGCTATCAGGTCAAAGTTCTCACTGCAGAAATTGGAGCTAGGGGGTTTGTGGGAACGTCTGCATACAGCCTCATGAAACAGCTCTCAGTTGCAGGGAGGGAAAAAAACCAAAGCCCTGAAAGCAATGGCAGAAGCGCAGAGAGGTGTTCAAGTTGGATCTGGTCAAGGAGGAACAAAAGTGAACTTCATAAGGCTTAACTTTCCTACAAATATCAGGTGTCCCTGTGGCTCAGTGGTTAGTGCGCGAGTCATTAAGTGGAAACGAGCATGTCCAGAAGGGCATGGGTTCGAATCCCAGTCATGGCTCATCCCAAGATGGGAAAAAAAAAAGGGGCAGCAGAGGGACATCCGGAGTCATGAACCGGGTGTGGCCCAACCCCCCTAGAGTGTCAGGAGATAAGGGCCGAAACACTCGCTTGAAGGGGGCTTCTCTTCTGAGGACTCTCTGCTGCCACGCTCTCCATGAGTTTCTTTCTACAGTGGGGGATGACTGCCTCATACCAGATCAACCCCCATTCCAATTTGCTAACATCCCCCACCCCCCCCCACCACACACACACTTTTCTGTATGACTGTATTGACACCATTGGCTGTCATGTTTCTCTCATAGACTGTCAATCAGACAGGCATCAGAGACAGGATGTGAAGCTTAGCACACAAAACAGGGAAACCAAGTCTCCTCACTTCACTCCTCCACCGAAGGCTGTAAGACTGATCACCAATAGTGACCAACACAGAAAACAGGGGTGTACCAGATAGGGAAATGTTTATCTCTCCTACTTTAAGATCCTGTGTCTGGTTTCACTGATCGACGAACTGTAAGTCAAAGTTAAGTTTCTAACACTAATTCGTGAGACTATGCATTTCATGTATGACACATGTTTTAACAGTGAATCTTTGCCACAGCTTGGTAACAATTGTTAAGATGTTTGATTAACATTCTTTGTTAACCATGACTTTTTGCCAGTATTCGATACTACCTGTTAAGATGATCACTGTTTGCTATCTTGTGACAGTATAACAACAGTATGCCTACACTGGGTGAAAACTGTTCAGGTGATTCATGAATATATCGATTGCCTTAATGTTTGCTATTAGGTGACTCTACTCAATATGAGTACTTGGTTCAAGTGTGTTCCAGTACCTTGTTACTTCAGTTCAGTTTGTAACTTAAATGAAAAGGGTTTGTTTGTCTTCAAGTTCAATTGTTTAGTATTTTCTTACCATCTCCTACCACTTGTTAAATCCACTCAAAATCAGAGTGAAGAACTAAAGTGGACACTGAAAATTATGGTAGATAAATTCATGCTGGTATAATCCTTGGTTGGGCTGAGGTCTCACACACTTACAGAAAGCCAGTGGGTATGTGTGAGGACTATCAAGCCGGACTCTCAGCAACTTAACTTCAAACCAGGTTCTGTGTTGTGACTAGAGCCTGGGTTCATGTCCTGGTCTTCCAACTCCTGGCCCAGTGCAGGACCAAGATTCCACGCTACTGTATGGTCAAGCAGTCCAAACAGATCAGCCTGCCTAAAGTGGCTGACACACGAGCCTCCCCGCCCATACGCTTCGGAAGTACCGGTCGAACCCGATCCCAAACGCAGCGTCTGTCATAGTAAACATACATCTCAAACGGACTTCGGCATCCAGTTCAACCCGACCGTTCGAGATGCACCGTGATCTATTCGAAACGGACAGTTAGTATCCTCCAACCAATCAACGCTCAGCATTGAGCCAACACCCATGACACAAGGAAAAATGGCGTCGTCCAGCAAGGCGGTCAGACTGTCCGATTCGAAGACCAAACATTTGATTGAATCGTACCAAGGCCATGATGTACTTTGGAATGTCAACTCAAAAAATTATAAGAATCTAAATATTCGAGAAAAAGCTTCATATTCAATTGTACAGTCCTTTGAAGCGGCATGTGGGATCAAACTCGAAGGGTTTGAAACTATCGTGAAGCACACCGTCCGTTCGACACTGATTGGTCGGACCACACAGGTTCGAACGTTTTGTCTCAACTGTATGGACGAAAAGGCTCGTGTGTGAGCAGCTTAAAGTGAAGGTGGACCCGTCACCAACAACCATCGAGGTACACACTGTGACACACCGCTCCTGTTAACCACATAACAACCAAGTGGACTCCAACTCCATTCATCAAGAACATCCCCTCTCTTCAAGATGAGATAACGTGGGGAAAAAGTCCCCCCCCCCCCCCCCCCCCCCCCCCTGAAAAAGTCTGTTTTGGCTGAAGTGTATTGATTTGTATATTTTGCTCTTGTAAACACAAGTAAAGCTGGTGTGTGAAATTGCACTGAACTTGTGTCCATTTTTTGCTGTTCATACATGATTTCATGTTTGAACTCATCTCTAATTCTGTCTGTCACTTTCAGCTACCAGCACATTTACCTGCACAAGCCTAAGGAGAAAAAATTCCTGAGCCACTCTTCAGTATTCATAACAGTCCCCTGAAAAATTCTTTTGACGACTAGTACAGAAAAGTTGCTCATTCCATCATTACCAAAGGAGAGGGTGTAGGTGAAAGTTTCTATGCAAAACACTCTTTAACTTCTAACAGAGAAAACATTCCGAGTCCTTCCCCTAAAGGACCACATCTGCCAACCCCAACATTAAGAACAAAGTTCAGACATTAATAACATCATATACCTGCTTTGTTGAGAGTCAGACTGCTTGTGTACCTGCATATGTGTGTATGTGTGTGTGTGTGTGTTGTGTGTGTGTGTGTGTGTGTGTGTGTGTGTGTGTATGTGTGTGTGTTTGCATGAATAAGCCTTTAATATCTGTACATGTGAAACACTTCAAGCAAAAATACTCGGGTCCATGTCCATTTATCGCTTCATGATGTAAATCAATATGTCATACCACCACAGCTACCAACCTCTGAACAGACTTGCAAGGAGTGTTTTTGAAAACGAGAGCAATACATACACGACTGCACTAAAAACCAAAAAAATGACATTCCCAAAACTTCATTTTCTTTGCTTTTGTCAAATGCTTCATGGACTGACTTTCTCAGCCAATACATTCTTGCTCTCTATTACATTACTGGAGTACACTGTCACTTAACTTCCATCTTATGACTTGGGTCATTTTTACACTTCAAAATCATCAGTGCCACTGCAATGTCTTGACCCAAGGCGGGACAAAAATCTGTAAAGTTCTTCCTGACACAGTTGAAGACTTTCAGAGACCGAATTGCTGACTGGGATCAGCTGCATTCCCATCTTGATAGCAGAAAGCAACCTGAATCTGCACTTCTATAGTTCTAAATTCATTTACTTCTTTTCCGCTTCAGGATTAATCAGTCCAACAGGTCGTTTCGACATGATAGTGGCAGAAGAAGCTGAACCGAAAATAGGTTTCCAAACAGCTCTTTGGCTATATGAACAGCAGATGAGCTAATGAATAAATGATTTTTTTTTTCCGCGAGCAAAATTTTTTTTCCTAAAGTGAAATGACAAAATGACATGCACGTGAGCATAATCAATTCTGCAGAAACTAGGATAGTTGGTAGCTCTGACAATTGTATTAGCCACTCTGTCTCTACAAAATGTCATGACTCTATTGAAAGTAAAACCCTCAAGGGGATGGCAAAGTAAATCACTGGGAAATAGCCCTTGACAGTCCAACCTTCTGCTCTTCTGCACTACAAGTAAAATGCGAATTTCCACAACCTATGCACAACATTTTTACATGAGGGCTAATACACATACTGATACCTATTACATGCTTGAAAATACCCTCTGAACTTTTATACTAGTGCGTAATTTTCACCTCTCATCTCAAGATTGTGTATTTACTTTTTATCAACGTCAGACCCAACAACATGAATGGTAACTGTTTAAGTAACAAGTTAGTAGCAGTTTGAAACTTACTGGGATTTCTTTAATTTGCTCCAGACTTAGCCTATCACTGAGCATGACAAATACTGAAGTAGGCAACACACATCAGATCTAAAACCAAGGTGTCTCCTGAAGCCAAAGAACTTTTAAAACAAAATACATGACTAGACTTCTGAACCATTGTTAAAGCTCATGCTCAATGAGACTGCTTCTTCTCAGTTTAAAACAGAGTTTCATGCCATGTAAAAAAAAAAAAATGGTGAGTTGTCTCTGGCTTGCCTAGTTGCAGTCTCAGTCACTTAAAAGAAAGAAGCAAGCTGGTCAAGCCATTTCAACAGTGAAAAAAAAAAAATCTTGAGTCACCTCAATTTGAAATCATGACATTTTATCTTGTTGACTTCATTTCAATGATGAGAGCCAGGAACTGTTTGTGCACTGATACCAGCATGAAGTCAATGTGAAAGAGCAAGGTGAGGAACCACTTTGCCACAAAGGGGTTGCGGAATGTTCAAAGATGAATCCTAGTTCACCATAAGGAAACGGAGCCTAATGCATTATTGCTTGCTGTACAGAAAGCTGTGCATGGATGGATGCATGTCTTGTATCTATGGAAACAAATGCCATGACAATCATTGCTGCACAGATGGGAACTACTTAAAGTTACAAGGTAAAATAAGATTTAGCCAACACAGTGATAATTCTTACGCACAAATGTGCATCGCTGATGCATAACCCTCTCTCATCTGACTCACTGGAATTCAGGCCAGCATGTCACAAAAATGTATGTAAATTTACCGTGATGCACAGATTTTTTTCCTGTATGCATTGCAACTCTGAGCAGCGCATCACGCAAAAGGGCTTTTGTCTTATCTGCCACGATCGAAGTTAAAAATGTCCATTTCCGTGATGTTTTAGAATGTTCTGAATCAATTTAACACTTCCGCTTGAGAATTCTTCTCTTCTGAAAACCAACAAGAGTTGTCAAAATATATTACAGGGTTCCTACAGACTCTCAAGAACAAAATTCAAGGAGTTTTCAAGGTTTTTTTTTTTTTTTTTTTAATTTCAAGGCTACAATACTTGTGTAAAAAATCAAAAAAATAAATGGCAGTTTGATTTTTCTGCCTTAGGTTGATGAAAAAATTTATTTAAAACCAATTCTTTTTTGTACAATGGGAACAACAAAAAAATTTGCTTTTAAAATTTTTTTTTTTTCATCCACCTGAACGCAGAAAAATCGAACTGCCATTTCCTTTTTCAATTTGAGCGAGTGTGCCAGTACACCACATATAGAAGATTAATCTTTACCAGCCGTGTCATCCAGTAGTGGGTGACAGGACTTCTTTCCCTCGATCTGTCACCTAAGGCTGGGTGACGGACAGACAGTATATTCTGCCGTGTCACCCACTATCAGGTGACGGGAACATACAAAATTCCTACACTTTCCATAAAATGATTCAAGAGAAATAAGCTCTGTAACTAGTCTTGGGGATGTAGCTAGTTAGAGACCTTAGTTTTAGTGCTCTATCGTGAACTTGACTGAAATCAGCAGCTTTGAAACAAAGGAACTGACGGCACTGAGCTTTGCCGCTAAGCGCGTGCGAAAAAATGTCGGTCAGATGAAGGGGTGGTAGCAATTTCTCACTCAATGAAGCGCTTGAAATCATATTACAAAGTGGATCTGGTGATGAGGGGAGTGACAGAGAGATAGAAAACTATGAAAGAGAAGAGGAAAGTGAACTGTTTGAAAATGCAGCCATCCCTTCATCTTCTGATTTGGTGTTGTAAAAGAACGGACTAGAATGTAAACAAAGAATTTTTTTTACTTGTCACATGCTTTTCAAGGCACAGTTACGTCTACACACTGAAAGTAAATGATTTGAAATTACTATGTTCGATTAGTTGAGCGTTTGCTCTCTCCTATGACACCTAACACGACACTGTCAGTTGTCTAACTACCGTAAAAATAAATTAAAAAGTAGCAAAATATGTGTATCAGCAACTGAGAGCCAGGTGCGAGCGTGCACCAGCAGGGAATTGTGCCGTATGCGACGCTCTCCGCTAGACAATATTAACAAACCCAGACTCTGTATCAAACCCAAAGCACTACAATCTGCAAAATATATGTCCATTTGTAAGAGAACATACCGACTATGCATGTGTGTAAGTGACTGGATGGAAGGAAAAAAAAAACTAGTGAAAAAAATATATATATTTACAAACATCGTCACCATCCTGCATTATCATCTGCTCTTTAACCAAGGAAGATAATTTGTACTTCATCAAAATCAATGAAATCTCAAATTATCTCCCTTGTTGATTAGCAGACGGCAACCCAGGATCACGACGTTTGTAAAAATTTGTTTTAAAATATTTTTTCATCAACCTCACCGCAGAAAAATCAAACTGCCATTTGGTTTTTGCCATGTTAAAAATGTCTGGAGCCGATGGCTTGATTTTCAAAGGTTTTCAAGGAGGTTTGGTCAATAGAACCACATTTTATTGATTTTCAAAGATTTTCAAGGTCTTGAAATTTGCTGTCAGAATTCAAGGAGTTTCAAGGAGCGTACGAACCCTGTCCTAGGCATATCCAGTCTATGACTGGACCACAAGATCATGTGATTCAGGTAAGTGGGAAAGACATTGAAAAATGTGTAGGAATTTCGGCTTTTCAGAATCAAAATCCGACAGTTCAGCTGTGGCTCGTGGGTGATAATCCAGCGAATGGAACAAATGTCGAAGGAACTATGCAACATGATCATTTCAGATAATTAAAACGGCTTCGTTCTGGACGTACGAATGTGTTGCTCACAGAGCAAGATGCAACATGACCATTTCAGATAAAACGGCTCTGTTCTGGACGTACAAATGTGTTGCTCATACAGCAAGAATGGCCAGTCTATAGTTTTGTCGTTGGTTCCATCGGGCTTCTGATGATCATTGCATGGCAACTGGAGTTTGGTCATACAGTAAATTATTTCAACATTGAAGAAAATGGAAATTCTATGATGATAATCAAAGAGGACATCCCACAAATGAAGTTTCACTGTTAAAATCCTGAAAGTGTAGATGCTCACATTTACTCATGTTAGTTGACAACACACTTAAAAACATAGGAATATGAATAGATAACATTCAGCACTGTCTAGAATATTTCATTAACCTTACTATAAAGACCTCTTTTCTAATGTATTTTTTCTATCCCTTTGTGCATTTATGTGTGTGAGCCAGTAAGAGCACGCTCGTGTGTGTGTGTGTGTGTGTGTGTGTGTGTGTGTGTGTGTCACTAGATTTCTAGCAGTTATTAATGGTGACCCCCAAAAGTATTTTTGTGACCTCCTGAAAATTTGGAAGTGAATTTTTCGTACCGAGTCTGACCCCCTAATTTTTAGGAAATCATTATCACTGCAACACTCAAGCACAGATAAGCTACAGATCCATCTTAACATTATTGTATCGTGCTACTCTCTTCCGAAAGACTTGCTCTATGACAATTCATCTTTCGTGTGTGTGTGTGTGTGTGTGTGTGTGTGTGTGTGTGTGTGTGTGTGTGTGTGTGTGTGTGCGACTGTGCATGTGTGCGTGCATATATGAGTGTGTATGTGTATATGTAGCACGACAAAGAGAGATAGAAACAGAGAGAGAGTGAATAATTGGACATGCATGAGAAAATTATTTCTGGTCACATTTCTTACTGGCCAATCTAAAGCTGGAAATTCAGTTTATTTTGGAGTTTCCTATACAAACTAAGTTGAAGGTTAAAAAATACTCTTTCTCATGTCTGAGAATGGTAGGCTCTTCATTTACGAATTATAACAGCACCTAACCGAAAGCTCTCAACATCATTCAGTCATTATGAAATCCTTATATATATGCAGTTAACATGGAAAACTGATGCAGAAAAAAAAACAATGTGAATGTGACCAAGCTTAAAAAAAAAAAAAAGTAAAAAAGAAAGAAAAAAATCATAAAGTTGAAAGGAAATCTTAAAAATGAAGCAGAGAATATAATATATAGCAAATAACAAATAAGTTGAGTAATTCTTGCTCACATTATGGGAGCAAGATTTACTTCATTTATTTGTTACTCACATAATAAAAATTCATTGAAGTTGCTAGCAAGTTGCGGTCACTGCCATGGATCATTTCATGTCTTCAAATCAATTGTCACATCATCTCCATAAACTTTAAGTGACTCGGGTGTGTGCATTTCTTTAACAAATAAATAAAATGAAAAAAATAATAATTTTAAAAAGTTTCCTTCCATCAACGATCAATGACCATCTCATTCTCAGATAATGAAACAAAGCCCTATTGCAATTTTTGTATGTAGCCTAACTGTAATGAAGTGGAAAAGTGATTTTAACAGTTACATGCACAAATTTGGAACAAATTATGCAGCTGGATGAGTTACAGCAAAATGACTATCTCAACGTGAAAACGTGAAGTATCATGGCTAATATTTATTCTATACATTTACAATGTTTAATGTATTTTCAGCGATGATGAACAACCTTCAAATCTATTTAGAATAATACATTTCTAGTTACATCTACCGTAAGGTTATAAAAGAAACATCATTCAATCGACCTACCGACATCGTAGAGTCACTGTCAGTGTCACCCATGTCTACCCGACTGCATCAGTGCATGAACTTCATTTCTGCAGTTCGAGTATCAAAAGTCTTCTACTACGTTCTATGCACACAGAATTTAAGTTATCGATGAATCCTAAACGTCTGCATAAACATTAATGTTCAAACTAATCCCCTGTCCCAGCCAAACTACACCGAGTGATCCACGAAAGCAGCCCTGGACAAATACACAACACTGGGAACAGTAGCATGGGATGATGGACTTGTTAAAAAAAATGTGACGCAACTTACCCAGTTCAGCGAGCCCTCCTCCTCATAAATCGATGAAATGGATAGCAGCATTTTCTTCAAATGCAACTTTTTACTCTCTTGCAGAACGATTAATAACGCCTGTCGTGAACGACATGTTTGAAATTCGTTCTTCTTGATCGAAACTACAGCTCTGAAGCGAAATTGCTCTGCGTGCTGATCCTGACCTTTAGTAATGGCGATGAAAACGGAAGTTTGAAAAGTTACTCCGCGTCAGATTTGTCTAGTCTTGTCTCAGCTCAGTTATTTACATTTTTTAATTTGAACGATCCTTCGCGCATTCATTTTACATGAACAAAGTGAAAAAGTTATCTTAAATACTGCTATAATATACACTTAGAAACGAAGTGTTTATATTTTGTTACAATTTGAACATTTGAACTATTTCTTATGGTCGCACGTCTTTCAAGTTGCTAAGAGGCTAACTACGCTTGGCGATCGCTCACGTGTGGTTGAACACCCGTAGTAACACAGCTTTCACCCTCCTGGTATTCAAGCTCCGCCCCTTCCTCGTTGGGGGTGATGGGTTCTTTTAAAACGAATGATCTTTTATACCTTTCGTCATCTTAAAAGTGTTTTCATGGATACTGCTAAAACAAAAGACGAACAAAGCAAGAGCGAGAAAGCAGGCGTTTTTTGCACTTCTTCCTTGTCGGCCTTGTGCGATTTTATTAAAAAGTGTCGAGTTCCGGCGCCTGTGAAGTTCCATGGAACGCCAATCTGCGCTTGTGCGTTTACTCTTACAGCGTTACTTAGATAGAGCAGAGACGTAGGATTGAGAACAAAGACTACCGTGAATGAAAGACTTGTCCCTAAAAGCTTTCGCTATGAGGACGTAAAAAACGCAACTATTTTCAGTAGGATAGAGAGGGGGTTAGTTAGTGCCAAGGACTTCGACAAAGTACTGGACAAGACACAATGCATTTCGACCTCTTGGGTCTTCTTCGGGCAAAAACAAATAACATTTAGGACAGTGAAAACGAAGAACGGGAAACCACTTACCTTCTCACTGTCCTAACGTTGTTGCTGTTGTCGTACCCTGGCGAAAAGATTCCAGGGATCATCCGAACAGAACAGCTAAGCACTTGAACACAATGGTACAAATGCATCAGCTGGGGATGAGAACATTACGTGTGTGTGTCCGTTTTTGATTACCCTGAGACGTGGGCAGCCACACTCTGACTTCGGGGAATTTTGGAGACTGACGATGTTATGCTAGGAGCTTGTCACGACTGAAGACAATCCCCGCATAACTATGCAGAGCATAACAACATTTTGATGTAGCCTTGGTATTCAAGCCTATGTCAACTGCCCCGACACAGCCTTAAGCCAAGGTGGAGTCCTAAATGTTATTTGTTTTTGCCTGAATAAAACCCCTTGAGGTCGAAATGCATTGTGTCTTGTCCTGTACTTTGTTTGTCTATGTCCTTGGCGGTAACTAACACCCTCTCTTTCTAAATTTTGCTTCATTTTCCGCCCTCAGTCACTCCGTTTTGAAACTTACAGCGTTAACTTAGTTCTTTGTATCTTGTCCTGTGCTGTGTCTGTCTGTGTCCTTGGCGTAACTAACCCCCTCTCTTTCTAATTTTAGTCGTTCTGTTGTCTCTGAGGTACCAGAAGTGCTCCCCCACCCCCCCCCCACCCCACCCCTCCTCTGTGTGTGTGTGTGTGTGTGTGTGTGTGTGTGTGGACACTATGCAGACTCAGGGGATGCTGTTGGATTCTTTTTGAACCCTTGGTGTGAGAACACCGTGGTATTATGTACTGTGGAGTGTCTCTCTATTTGACGCCAGTAGCACAGACACAACTAGCCGTGACTCCCTGATGAGTCTGATCCAGCGGACAAAAGGCCTCGGAACAGGCAATACAAATAGATCTGCCTTCGAAAGGGATTACGATGGTTCCCTCACGCTGCTAGTGAAGAGTTTTCATATCTATATTTTCTTTAATTTTATGTTCCCAGTTTCTCCATCTTCACCCCCCCCCCCCCCCCCAACTCCCACCCCCCTTTATGTCCAATTCTTTGTCAAGTCATTACTATGAAGACAACCGAGTTGTTGGCCTGCGTTTGTTTTTTTCCGCACTACTACATTCTTCGTCTTTGTATTTGTCTGACTTTATTCACGTTTTAAAGGCTGTGCCAATCTTCAATAAAAGTTAACTCTGTGTTAGGTTTTCTTATGGTAGCAAAAGTTGCCCTACTTGTTTACTGTTCATTGTTTACTGTTTCCTGCCTCACTTCTTTCTCAATTTCGTTTCGATTTAATCGAGGTTATTTTTATTTGTTTCTGTCCGTCTCTGTGTTTGCCTTTTGATCTCCCTTGCATCCTTGGGTGGATGCTCAAGTGTAGGCTCAAAGATTGTCCCCTACATTTTATACCGTTTGCATGATGTCTTTAGTTTTTAGCAACTTTTTTCCTCCCCACACTTTCGTTTGGTTTCATTTACTACCCTTCACTGGCTGCTTTGGGGGGTGCTGTTGGATTCTTTTTTAAACCCTTGGTGGTGACAACACCTCAGAATTCTGAACTGTGGCGCGCGTCTTTATTTGACGCCAGGAACGCAATACACAACCAGCGGGTCTCTATAGTGAGCCGACTTAGAGGAGCAAAAATTTCCCCACCTGTTTACTGTTTACTCAGACTCTGCTGACTGATCTATCGCCAAAGTGTAGTGAACCCACCTGTTTACTCAGACTCTGCTGACTGATCTATCGCCAAAGTGTAGTGAACCTGTGTTTAGAGACAGAGGGAGCCATCCTTTGATTGGTTCCCGTAAAGTTGTACGTCCTGAGATTGGTCCATTTACCGATCGAAATGCTCAATCACCGAGAGCCAGAAAAGTGGAAGTACCCGAACTGTAAGAAGTTCCTCTGGTCTAAGCGACAGGTAACAACCCGCCTTTTTTCTGCCGTCTATAAATCATGCGCGAAGACTCAACGTACCTGGCCTGTTGTAGGTCTCTGCTTGTCGATCTCGGGGTCCCTCACTGAGGAACAAAGACGGCAGTTGGTCTTCCCAAGAGCAAGTTGACTTCTCCTCTGACACCAACACACCCCTCCTATCCCCCATCCCATTCTCCACCCCGTGTGCTGCACACACACACACACACAACACGGTGCTGACGTAACAGAGCACACACACACACACACACTCGTCACCGTTCAGACTCAGCTGGATAGCCGATCACCAATGTAGTGAACCTGAAGTCGCACGTGGTGAACAACTGGGCTACGCTCGAGCGGTCGCATCAAAAATAGTACGCCCTACGGCTCTGTTTTGATCGCTCTCTCTCTCTCTCTCTCTCTCTCTGTGTGCGTGCGCACATTCCGATTCAGCTGGTCGTTGTTCATCGTGTACTTACAAAGAAGCCCCTCCAAACCCCTTTCCTCATCCTCCCACCCCAGTACCACCATTCTCCTATGTCCCGACCTCCTGACCCACTTCCTTTCAAACTGACAGACTGGCCCCAGTTCTGGCTGGACACACCTATATGAACAATTGTCAGATTGCCTCCAGCTCTGGCTGGACACACCTATATGAACAATTGACAGATTGCCTCCAGCTCTGGCTTGGACACACCTACATGAACAATTGACAGGTTGGCTTGGACACACCTATATGAACAATTACAAAGACTGAACGAAAAATTGAAGACGAATGGTAAGAGACAAAAAAATCTCTCTCTCTCTCTCTCTCTCTCTCTCTCTCTCTCTCTCTCTCTCTCTCTCTCTCTCTCTCTCTCCTTCAAGTACCTATTCATTCATCCAACACCGTTTTATATGGAGAGATGGGCAGATGCCCTTTGTATATAAGTACATTAGTGAAATGTGTTAAGTACTGGCTGAAGATCTTGAAGCTACCCCAGTCCCGTATGAGTAGGCTTGCCTATGATATGATGCTTCTAGAAATGGAAAAGGTAAGAAAAAAAAAACTGGGCTCATAAAGTAAGAAAGTTCTTTTAAACAGAACTGGCTCTCAGATATGGAAAGTAAAGAAAAATATCACTGGTTTTTCTCATTTAGGAATGTGTTCCATTGTGAAAAGTTTCTCAATTTCATAGCAGATAAATGGCACAGAATAATTACGCAAGATTTAGGTTGGGAACTTTAGGTTTTAATGCGAACAAAAGACAGTTTGAATGTGAGACACATGATCTCCTTGTCCTGCATATGGACACATTATTGATGACGAAGAACACTTTCTGTTCCACTGTACTGCTTATAATGAAGTTCGGACAAATTGTGCATTTTTCCCCAGTTAGATATAGCGAAAAGACAAAATGTCGCTGTCGTGTTATCATCAGATGATGAACTTGTAATTAAATCAGTTGCGAAATTCATCGCGGAAGCAATGAAAATTAGACAGATGTAGTGAAATTTAGATAATGCATTATAAGAGATATGAATATTATCATTCATCGCATGTGGAAGAGATCAGTAAAATACAATGTCATCATTTGATTGAGCGGATGGTCGAGTCAGTCTTAAGTTTCGTTGTTGTTGTTGTTGTTTTTTTTAACCTTACTGCGCTCCTCCTGTGCGTGAGGACATAGGGAAATATTACGAATTTATTTGTTTTTTGTTAACCTTTGATTTGATACACACTAGGAATGAAAGTATACTATTTGTTTGCAGGAAAGGAAGAGGGAAATGTTATTGCTCTGTTACCTCTCCCCCCTTGTCAGAAGACCTCTTGGTAATGACAATGAAATATCAAAGTGTCAAAAAAAGTCTCTCTCTCTCTCTCTCTCTCTCTCTCTCTCTCTCTCTCTGACACACACATGCGCGCGCCCACTTACGCGCGCTTGCGCTTGGACACACACACACACACACACACACACACACACACACACACGCACGCACGCACACACACACACACACACACACACACACACACACACACACACACACACACACACACACTAAGAGACTAAAGTGATCATTGTGATGCTCAATAAATTATTGCGCCAAGCCATGTTCTTATCGGTCCCTATCTTCAATCGCATAAAACACCCTCCTTCTCACAACAGCACTATGGCTCCGCCGACACCTGACGCAATAGTAGCCTTGTACTACTTGAACCTGAAGGCGCACGTGGTGAACAACTGAGTCACACGACTGAGCAGTGACTCGGAAAGGAGAGAACAAAGGTAATGTGCCTTTTTGCCTCTACCCTACACCATGCGTGTGTGTGTGTGTGTGTGTGTGTGTGTGGGGGGGGGGGGGGGGAGGCAAAGGAGAAGACTCGGTGACGATAAGACACGATCTGTGTCTCATGGTCCCTTGTTGTCGGCTGTGTCCCTTCCTAATAAGCGCTGACCTACTTTGATATCTGTCCAATCAGATTGTTCTTCATCCATGACGTCCACTCCACAACTCACGTTTCATTATGTGTTCATTTTACGAACAGCACAAGAAGATGGCTGCCATGTTCATTGTTTTTCACCTTGACACAATAAACCAGGAATATCTCAAAAGTTAATTGTAAATGAAATGAGGCAGGGAACAGTAAACAATGCGGCTAGTGAAGAGTTTTTCTTATTTTTAATATATTTTCTCAATTTCATGTTTGCATTTTCTTCATCCCCCCCCCCCCCCCCCCCCCCCCCCCAAGTCCAAATCTTTGCCAAGTCATTATTATGATGACAGAGGGGTTGTTGGCCTACCCCCCCCCCCCCCCCCCCCCCCCCCCTAATTAGATTGTCCGTCTTTGTATTTGACTTTATTCAAGTTTAAAGGCTGTGCCAGTCTTGAATAAAAGTTATTCTGTGTTAGGTTTTTCTTATGGGAGCAAGAGTTACCCTATTTGATCATTGTTTTTCAGGAATATCTCAATTTAATATTTGGCCAAAGAATGTAGCATGGCGTGCAAACAATTGTCGAAACAAAGTAAAAACCGTGTTCATCCAATGCGCAGCGCAACAAAAACAAAACAAAACAAAACAAAAATATAAGAAATACTCAAACTAATGAGGAAATCATGAAAAACTATAATGATTAGTATACCTTGTCCATTAAATGTAAAACTAAATAACCAGTGTCAGATACGTTTCCAGCATCGTGCTAGTATTGTTTAAGTGCACAAAGTTGATGTATCATTAGTCAGGCTTAACACACCAAAGTTATCGCTGTACTCATACGAGCATATGCACACTCATGCGCCCACCAGCCGTTCACCTCTGGAAATGAGATATCGCGCATTCGGTTCTTTTCAAACACGACTGAGAACTAGAAATACAATTTCTATGGTATTTATAATCAAGCATGAGAAATCCAATCACACAAAAACGGAATAATCAAACATAAAAGATCAATACTTCCTAATCCTGGGTTATAATAAAATGGTTTTTTTTACAAAGCCGGGTTTTCACACACAACCACGCTTTCACACACCGCACCCTTGGTTGACTGGCTCCAGGTTTCTGATTGGATCTTCGTGGTCGTCTTTGGGGTCTCGACGTAGAACTCTTCTTCGTCTCCTTCACTTACCTCTGGTTCGAACTCAATTTGTGCCCTCTTCACCCACCCCTGGGCTTTTAAACTGTCTTTTCACTTCCAGCTTGTCCTTTACCCTTAAAACCTTGCCCAGACCCCGTTTCTCTTCTCTTCTATCCTGCTCACTCTCTTCTGTCCTCTTTCTCGTGGTGTTCTTTCTCCTCTGCCATCACGTTGTTCTCCCTCAGGTTATGTAGGGATGGACACAAAGGATCTTCCTTCCGGCATGCTGCTTCTTGTTCACAAGTACCCTGAATTCCCCTTTCGCTACATTCTTCCACACATCAGCATTTATGCATATCCCCCTACCTAATTGATCAGCAAGCAACCACTTGGCACCAGATTGAAATCGAAAATTCCCACCGACTTCGGGACCACCTAACGCAGTAATTATTTTGGAGAAAAGCTACTACAACAAGGTCCACGCGCATTCAACCAGCCTGACAATAGAATCAGCATAGTGCCCCACGGCAATACCATCTGAACGAGCCCAGGACCCCTGCTCTTCAAAGACTGTTTACAAAACCACCTCAGCTGACTGAGTATGTAGCACCCACTCGACGCTCTGAGGTCCTAGTGGTTACATCCCTTCCCCCCCCCCCCCCCCCCCCCCCCCCCCCCCCCCCCTTCGCTTTTGGGAAGGTTCGAACTCGGAAGGATCCTTACTACCTTAGGTGCCATCTGTCACCTGACCACTTCAACCACCTTGGCACACTTCGACTGTATGCGTTAGGTGAAGGCGTACTGGTAATGGGTCTATTACCTATTTCTATACCACTCATGGTATTCCTTGCCTCCAAGCGCTTAACGCCTTTTGTGAGACGTTTCACTCCCTTGACAATATGTCTTAACATACACAAACGTAAGTGTATCCGACTTCAAATATTGTGTGTGTGTGTGTGTGTGTGTGTGCGTGTGCGTGTGCGTGTGTGTGTGTGTGCTCAGTTTGTATCTTGCATTCACGATGGAGTTGTTTCTCTATTGCCCAGTCATATTTGATGGTGGTGTCGTATCTCTTGCATTGATTGCTGTTTTTTCCTGGTTTGCAGACCACAATAACGACTATAATTTCTAAACTTTTGTGTCCGACACTTTTTCTAGTACAAACATACGTTGGACTTTTTTTTTTTTTCCCTCAACACTCAGTATGTCCATTGTTACCAGTTTTGATCAGTTAACGGTTGTTCTTTAGCATCGTCCACAAAGAGATTTCTGTCGAATACATTTTCATCTTCCCGGGCCTCTCACGGCCCATGGACTTGGATCGTATGGTTTGTTATTAGTTTTTGCACACTTTTGTCATCCTTTGTTTGGGGGATAATTGTTTATAAAAATCGCTCGGCGTGTTTGAACCAAACGCCATGCCATTGATAACCAGAAAAACGTTCCGGCTCTGTTCTCTGTTCTGTTTGAATGTTTACTCCGTGCTGTGACATGTCTTGTTGCCTAACTCAGTTCAGAGCCAGAGTCGGGGTGTTCTATACCAGGGCCCTAAAACTATGTCCAAGTTGTCCTTTTTCACAGTGACTGACTTTGGTCCGTTTCTTCTCTTGGTGATATATGGATCATCAGCACTGACCCTCTCACTTTTCCTTTTTATGATGTTGAACGGACCGCTGGTCAATACGATGCCGTGTAAGCTCTCATCTCTTGATTCATCACTCTCCAATAGTCATGATGTCAACACGCATCCTCAACGTATGGGTACTACTGACCTGCTTATCATTTTTCTTGTCGGATTTGCAATACAGATGTTTGCTGCAACTTGCAGGCGATGTCCACCCAAACCCAGGTCCGACTGGTGATAATTCAAATGGACTATCCATCATCCACTTGAATGTACATAGCTTAAGCAACAAAAAAAAAAAAAAAAAAAAAAAAAAAACCTCCTCTAATACAGTTGTTTTGATGTGGTAACCATGTCTGAAACATGGCTTTCAGACAACATTTCTAATGACGACATACAAATTCCAGGTTTCCAACCTCCAGTCAGGAGAGACAGAGTAGGCGATCCACACGGAGGTGTTGCTGTGTACGTAAAAGATGATTTAGTTTGCAAACCTAGACCCGACCTGAGTGTGCCTTTTCTGGAGGCTGCGTGGATTGAGACAAAACTAGGACAAAACACACTGCTGATAGGAACATTCTACAGACCACCCTCTGCTAATGTAGCTTACTGGGACTTAATTGATCAGGCAGTACAGTTAGCTGGAAATACTGCTAAATACTCCTAACAAATTCATTATTCTTGGTGATTTCAACGCAGATTGTACGCTTCAGCCACCACCGCATCTCTCAAAATATTATGTCAACGAATAATTTATTTCAGATAGTTAATAAATCAACTCGTATTACTGAAAACTCGTCCACCACAATTGATTTAATACTTACGCCATATCCAGACCTCATTCAAGGTCAGACGTACTGTCACCAGTCTGTAGCGATCATTGGGCTCAGTATGTGGTCTTGAAAAACCACCGCAGATTTAACACCTCCTACAAACGTACAGTGTTTAATTATGCTAAGCTAAATGCTCAGAAACTAATTGCAGAATTATCTAATACTGATTGGGATTCCATTTTAACCTTGGAATCGATTGATGATGCTGCCGAGAAGTTTTCTGATCTGCTTGTGTATGTTGCAAAACTATGTATGCCAGTCAAAGAGGTTGCAACTGATGAACGCAATGCGCCATGGATTACGACTGAAATAAAAACATTAATCAAAAGAAAAAACAGTATCCATAAATTGGCTAAATCATTAAATTCTGACTGGGCTTGGGCTTTCTTTCGTCGTACTCGAAATGAGCTTACACATATTATTAGGCTGAGGAAGGCAGAATATGTATCAGAATTAGACAACAGAATCTCCTCTCCCGAATTGCTTTGGAACCAAGGATAGGTGGAAACTAGTTAAAACATTCATTCGTAACAAAGGCATGCCTCAGGACGAAATCCCTCCCATTGAAGATAACGATGTGATCTATTACACTCCAAAAGATAAGGCTACTGCCCTTAATAAATACTCTGCCGCGCAACGTTTCGTCGATAACAATGACGAAGATATACCTAGGATAAATGAATATTGCGGTTTGATTAGTCAGTCAGTTATTACCAAAGGCGTTGTTCTAAAAATACTGAAAGGTCTTGATAGTAGAAAAGCTGTCGGACCAGATCTGGAACACAACAGAATCTTAATTGCTGCTGCAGACGTCATTTGTGAATTATTAGCGTACCTGTTTAATCGCTCGTTAACAGAAGGCAAATTTCCTTTAATATGGAAACTGGCTCACATAAACACCATATTTAAAAAAAGGAGACTAACATAAATGCGACAACTACCGTCCTATTTCATTATTGAGCTGTATCGGTAAAATCTTAGAAAAATGTGTTCAGCAACATGTGTTTAAACACCTTTTAGGCAATAATCTTTTATCAGATGCCCGGTCGGGGTTCATTCCGAAAGATTCAACTGTTTTTCAACTTTTGTGTATATATGATGATTTTTGTAAATTTCTCGACTCAAAAAACAACTGCACAGGTGATTTTTCTTTTTCTTTTTCTTTCTTTTTTTTTTTTACGTATCTAAGGTCTTTGATAAGGTATGGCACCGTGAATTACTATATAAAGTTTCTGCCTTGGGTGTTAGAGGACAGTTGCTTGATTGGTTTGCTGACTATTTGACAAATCGTACACAGGCAGTAGTTTTAAAGGGAAGTAAGTCGCCGTATCTCCCGATATCGGCAGGTGTCCCCCAAGGTTCTATTCTTGGACCAATGTTATTCCTTATTTATATAAATGGTATTGTTCATGACATTGAATCTGTGGTAAAGTTATTTGCTGATGATACCAGTATATATTTAGGTCTTGAAAATACTCATCTTAGAACAGAAATCTTAAACTCGGATCTTGAAAAAATCAATACTTGGGCTCTCAAATGGAAAATAACATTTAACCAGTCTAAAACTGAATTATTGACAATTTCTAACCATGCAGTGCCACAATTTCAACCTCTGAGGTTTAATAACGTGACTTTACATGATACAGAATCCCACAAAAACACCTAGGAGTTGTCATTCAAATATATTGTAAATAGGATCCCCACATCAAATCCATTTTGTCAAAATGCCATGTTCATGTTGCCCGCCTCTGCTTATTTAAATACCGTCTTAGTCGGAAATCACTTGAAATAATATAGAAGTCATTTATTTTGCCCCATTTCGAGTTTTCGGATGTCGTGTGGGATAATCGTACAAACAAACAAGCTGAAGATTTAGAAACTGTGCATCTGGATGCAATTAGAACTATTGTCGGCTTGGTCCGAGGGACTAGCCACCAAAAATTATACAAGGATCCGGCTTTACATAATCAAAAGAGAGACGACGACGTCATAACATCATTCTGTACTACAAAATTGTCAGCGGTATTGTTCCTATTTACCTGTCTAATCGACTTCCCCCCCATCTTATATCCTCTGTCAACCCTTATCACCTCAGGCGCCCCCTGGAGAGGCAGATGCCAAAGTGTAGATTAGATATGTACAAATCTTCCTTCTTTCCTTCATCTACTGCTCTTTGGAATGACCTCCCTGACAATGTTAAGTTTCTAATTCTCTTAGTTTTCTCAAGCGTTTCCTCAGCAGTACCGATAGTCGTGCCTAGATATTATTACTTATCTGATAGGACGTTACAAATAATCTTGTGTAAGTTCAGACTGGAAATGAGTGACTTAAACCGCGATCTTTTCAGACGACATCTTAGAAACAACCCTTCACGTGACTGTGGCACGGCAGTTGAAGATGCAGCCCATTTCTTGATTAATTGTCCACTCCATCAACAGGCCCGTGCTCTGACAATAGAAACTCTACACGACACAGCAAAACGCGATATCTCAACATTATTGACTGGCAACCCTGATCTGGATGTGGACGCAAACACTGAGATACTTGTTATGGTTGGAAATTTTTGTTAAGCTTTCTAATAGATTTGCACTTAACATATTCGGCTTACCACATTTACCTTCCCGGTCTTCTACTTGGTATGGAATACTATTGATTGAAATGGCATGGTGTGGTTCAGGCGTGGTGGCTTATTTGATTATTGTGCTGTAGTTTGAGTGTACTCTTGTGCGTGTAAACGTTTTTCGTTTGTTCGCTTGTCTTTGTTGTTGTTTTGTTTTTTGTTTGTGTCTGTTGATTTTCCTCCTTTCCAATTCCATTTTGATAACTTTCTGATGCAGCCACTCCAATATACATTTTGTTTTGTAAGAGTACGGTTTATAAGCCTAAATTTGTTGTACTCCATGATTTGATTAATATTGCCGCAAAATTGTTCTCCAACAAATGAAATTTGTTTTAAACCAAATATTGTATTCACCTGTGTAAGAGTTCACTCTAATACCCCTTCGCACCCTTGCGCATTTTTCGAGCGAAGGCCGACTCTCCTGCCGAAGAGGAAATGAAAACACGTGGAGACCGCCACGTGACGAAGTGGACCAATCTTCCGGTCAATTCTTGGTTTAAAAAAAAAAAAAAAATCACCAAAAAAAAAAGTCAGAAAAACAAAATTTGACTTTTATAGTCTCAACGTTTAGATAGAGATGGCTATTGGCGTTTGACTGCGTTCAGAATGTTTTTTTTTTTCTTTAAAGATATTAAGTCTTCACAGCGATGCAGTTAACATAGTTATAAAATAATGTATTTCTATGTGTGACTGTAAAAGCCATCTATACATATATATATATATATATATATATATATATATATATATATATATATATATATATATATATATATATACTTGAAGAAAAGAAGGAAAAAGAACAACAAGTTCCGTTCATAACCCAAATTTTCGGCACCAGACCTTCCTCCGGGGAATTTATTGCGACTGAATGATCAAAACATCTCTCACACATGTTCACTCTGTTCATCTGAAATATATATATATATATATATATATATATATATATATATATATATATATATATATATATATATATATGATGCAAATACTTCGGAGGAGGAGGAGGAGGGGTGGGGGGCTGGGAGTCGGAGCTTTGCAGTTGTTGTTTCTGTTTGTTTCGAAGCATCAAATGACTGGTGTCATTAAGAACAATGTTTGCAGGGTCGACACATCTGTGCCGACAGGTCCCAGGCCCGATCGCTGGAGTGCAAGGGCAAGAGTTTCACTTGTTGGTTCAAACCGAAAAGGATGTAAAATGGCTGATGATAATTTGATTGTAAACTGTCTGGGGAGAATTAAAACACACACACACACACACACACACACACACACACACACACACATATATACATATATATATATATATATATATATATATATATATATATATATATATATATATATATATATATCGATAGTCGAACGTAGCCTACGCGCGCGTTGTCTCATCAGTCATGTAGTCTCCAACATGATTTGGCAGTCTGAACATAATGACATCACTTCAGTTTCTTTTTTTGTTTTGTTTGTTTTTTTTTTTTTTTTGTTTTTTATTTGTTTGTATTGTTTTGAAACCAGAATGCCCTCCCTCGAGCTTACTGCGGCCAGAGAGCCTGGGAAATAACGAAACGCATTTGGGTGAACAGCCAACAGCCATGCTTCACTCACACTGTTCCCTTCATAAGGGGCTATAGCCATTTATACAGACAGTGTCCATCTCCCCTCCCCATCCCTTCCCCCTCGTCCCCTTACTGTTCTGTCTGTCTGTCTCTCTCACACACAAACACACACACACACACATGCTCATGCACACACGCGCGTGCAAACACACACACACGCACGCCTAACAGAATTATTCCTTGTTCAGTGAATGCACTTCACCACACACACACACACACACACACACAGAGAGACACACACACACACATGCGCGCATATGAACGCACTCGAGTACGTACGCGCGCGCACACACACACACACACGCACGCATGCACACGCACGCACGCACGCACACACACACACACACACACACACACACACACACACACACACACACACACGTGCGTACTAGAAGTAGAATTGTTCCTCGTTCAACAAATGCACTTGATTTCCCTAAAAAAATTCTGAGCAGGAGGGGGAGAGGGTGGGGGTGGGGGGGTGGGGGGATGAAGGGGTTGATGAGGTTGGGATGCCAGATCGTCGCTCGCTCTACTTTAACGCACGACCAATCAGACAAACAGAACAGAGAGTTTCCCTTTTAACTAGACACTGCAGTTTACAAGATCTACATCAAATAGTTTTTCCTGTTTTCTCAAAATCACTCAAGTTCCAGTACAAACATCTTAACCTGGACCTCAGGGACTCACAAATACCTCGCTTTTATACGGTGATCTCAAACATAGCCACACCAAAATCTCTTAGGGTAGACAAAATTCCCGGATCCTCACAAACATAAGCATATGTGTGAGCATACGTCAAAGTCTGTGAGTGTGGAAGTAACAGGAAACGTGTGTGCACTTTTGTTTAAGCCCTTCCATAGTCAAACCCTTTGGTGTGTAGGAAACGTGTGTGCACATTTGTTTTAGCCCTTCAATAGTCAAACCCTTTTAGCGTGTAGGACGCAAGTACGCACGCCCGCACGCACGAGCGCGCGCGAGCGCGCACACACACACACACAAACACACACACACGAGCGCGCGCGCACGCATGCTCTCTCTCACTCTCTCTCTAGCACACACACACACACACACACACACACACACACACACCTCCATGGTTATGCTCCCTTCAATAGTAAAACCCTTTAGAAGCTAAAAACTCATCCACTTAAATACAAACAATTCTATTCACACACACACACACACACACACACACACACACACACACACACACACTTACCCTCTCTCTCTCTAACACACCACCACCACACACACACACACACACACACACACACACACACACACACACAGAGTTGTTCTTCATTCAAAGCAAAATCCTTTGGAAGCTCCTCACTCATTCTTTTAATGACATATAATTCTATTTACACACACACGCACGCACACGCGGACAGAGAGAGAGAGAGAGAGAGAGAGAGAGAGAGAGAGAGAGAGAGAGAGACGAGAGGAGAGAGAGAGAGAGAGAGTGTGTGTTGTGTGTGTGTGTGTGTGTGTGTGTGTGTGTGTGTGTGTGTGTGTGTGTGTGCACCGATAACTTTCAGCTTCAGACAAGAGAGACAGCCTCTTTCTTTGCAGTTCCAGAGTTACCAACTCGGTCGCATCCCACCATTCCACTACATGGTGTCCATACTGATTATTTATTGAGCAATAAAGCCCAGACATTCCTGCATTAATACTATTCACTGCTTGTGCACACAAGACAACATTCACTCACGACTCGGTCATGGATTTGACAAAAACTCAGCTGGGTAGTCAAATGCGCCATCATGGGAATGTTTACGCATGCGTGAAATGAAGTCTCTCTAGAATCATTATCCAGGCCGGCTGGTAATTTTGTATTTCCCCAAGACAATTTATGGGAAACGTAAAATATGAAAAATAAACAAAGAAAATAAATAACCCCCCCCCCCCCCCCCCCCCCCCCATCATCACCACCACCCTCGAAAAAAAAAAGAAAAAAAAATTGAACATTTAAAACATTTCCCCGCACCATCAGGGAGTGGAACCAACTACCAACCACCACCGCGTCAGCACCCACACTGGAGGCGTTCAGGAGCCACCTGAGCTGCAGTCCCCACTACCTGCAGCCACCCCCAGTCTCCCCATGAACCCTCCCATCAACCCATGTACATAGTTTTAAATCAGTTTGTCTTAAACCAACCAAGCCTGAGACACCGCAAGGCGACAACGCAAAGCCTCTACGCCTAAACGGTCCGGCTCTATTTTGGAAGAAGAAGAAAAACAAACAACAAACAAACAAAAAAAACGTCGATATATATATCAATATATCACCAGTGGAAATATTGCAATAAACTTAGCGAAAAATGTGAACTGAAAATCTTGATCCAAGAGACAGATCTGTATCAAAATTGAATGGATTTTTCCTTAGGCCGCATAGCCTACCATCTCTCTATATTCATTTTCTTTAACTCAGCTGTGCAGAGAGAGAGAGAGAGAGAGAGAGAGAGAGAGAGAGAGAGAGAGAGAGAGAGAGAGAACGCAATTTTGTTTATTTTTAACGCAAAAAAAAAAAGGAGGGGGGGGGGGGGGGGGGGGGGGGGGGGGGGGGGGGAGGGACAAGCGCGCGTTTAAAAAGGGTTACATACAAGACAGAAAAAACGAACACTTTACCGATATATTGTTTTCCAACGGCAGTGCATATTTAATGCACTTGATAGGAATCTAAACTAGACCAACATTGCTTTATAGCGTTGTTGTTTAAACACACACACACACACACACACACACATACAGATGATTTTGCTATCCTCTCAACTTCAAAACAGGGACTTCAGCGTAAATTAAACCAGTTACACAACTACTGTTTAGACTGGGGAATGAACATCAACACAAAGAAAACAAAGGTCGTTGTATTCACCAAATCAGATCCAAAAGCACAACTATTAAATATCTTGGAGTCATTTTCCATAAAAACGGACATTTTACAGAAGCCCAAGAACACTTAGCAAGACAGGGGAATAAAGCCGCACATACCTTGAAGAGAACGTTTTATGGTCAAAATGTAAATATGAGAACAGTTACAACCCTATTTGACTCATTAGTCTCTCCCCCATCTTCACATATGGGTCGGAGGTGTGGTTCCCATCCTCTTACCAATACAAAGATGAAATATGTCAAGAAAAGAAAATGCAGCAATTTGTTCAAAACCTGTCTTGCAAACAAATTCCCACATGAAACTGCACACATTAAATTCTGCAGGCAATTATTAAGAGTTCATAGAAAAGCAATGACATTACCGGTTTTGGGCGAACTGGGGAGATTCCCGATTACTTTTAAAGTGATAACCCAGACTATCACATTCTGGATACACATATTAGAGTCAGACCAAAGACTCTTATCAACAACAGATTTATCAGTCAATGATCTCTCAGGACACCGAAGAAAGCAAATGGACGAAGTTTATACGACAAACCTTGTCAACGATAGGATTACAGCATGTCTGGGAAAATCAGGGTACATTTAGTGTGACTCGCCTGAAGTTTCTAATCAATGCGAAGCTGGAAACGTTTTATATTGAGTTCTGGAAGAAACAAAAGAACGAAAGCACATCCAAGCTCAAATTTTATGCCACAGTTACTACCGAATACAAACAGGCGGCTTATTTGGAGCAACACACTGACACAGATTGCAGACGAGCACTAACTAGATTACGAATAAGTGCCCCATGAACTCCAAATTGAGAGGGGCCGTTATACCAACACTGACACAGAGAAAACAGATTATGCACAACATGCCACGTCGTTGAGGACGAACTACATTTTCTCGATGACTGCAAATTATTGACCAACAACGTTATGACCTGATGACAAGGATCACAAAAACTGATTTTCCACCACAGACTAACATGACAAAACCCTCTGTTATTGGACTGCTTCCAACCTGTACTTGCCCAGTATATCCTGTTGTGTTTTTCTCTCTTCGGAGACAGAAAATTTAATCAGACTCTGATACACACTGTGCTTTTTTTCTTTCTGCTACTAATGTTATTTGCAAGATGTGACACCGCCTGCTGACCAGCTGTCGAAGGATGTAGGTCAAGTGTGACTTGTGGTCATCTGCCCTGCTCTCTCTCTCTCTCTCTCTCTCTAATGAAATCTCTCTAATTACACATTTCACAGCAGACTATTGCTAGTAGGAACAAAGTACATAATATACCAGGGCACACCCTCTGTTTTGCTACATATTAAACCAACACCTTTCCACTGATGTTTTTTTAAAAACCAAATAGTGATATTTATCACAAGATAGTGAGATTTATCACAAATAGTGATAAATGAGAGATATGGTTACCATTGGGTTTATTAATGATTGTAATCATATTATGATAAATGAATGTTGTGGTCACTGGTTTTATTGGTGCATTGTCACTAATTATTGATTGATGTCCGACTACTTTTGATTTCTTGAAGCACTGTAAATACATAGTAATAAATGTGTGTCCTGATTACTGTTGATTATATTGATGAATTGCTTCTTATTCAAATTTCAAGGTAATGTTTAGCATTTGATATTTTGGATAGAAAAAATGGAATTATATCTCTCTCTCTCTCTCTCTCTCTCTCTCTCTCTCTCTCTCTCTCTCAATCTCTCTCTCTCTCTTCGTTAATTACGGCTGCGTATCGATGGATTGTCACCTAATTAATAATCATAGTCTTGAGTATTGTATGAAAGGTCAAGAAAAAATGGGGAGGGGGAAGGTAGATCATATTGGCATCTCTCTCTCTCTCTCTCTCTCTCTCCCTCTCTCTCTCTCTCTCACACACACACACTCACACACACACACACACACACACACACACACACACACACACACACACACACACACGCTTGGTGCAAATCCTTTGCAGTGCCAAAGGCAAGGTAGCACATTCTTTCAGGGTTCAGTGGCTCCTGACCGTCGCGAGCGGATGCTACACTGGTGGGCCTATCGGTTTTGCTTCTTTAAAAAAAAAATAGAAAAAAGGAGGGGGCAGGAAGGTGGGGAGGGGTGTGAAGGGTTGAATGCAAAGTAGAAAACAAAACTTAACCAATATTTTGCTTTACAAAGTAGAAAACAAAACTTAACCAATATTTTGCTTTACAAAAGCAGTGCACGTATGTAATGTGCTTGATATAAATCAAAACTAGACCAATTTTAGTGTTTTGTCGTTTACACACACACACACACACAACACACACACATACGCACACACACACACGCACAGAGAGAGAGAGAGAGAGAGAGAGAGAGAGAGAGAGAGAGAGAGAGAGAGAGAGAGAGAGAGAGAGAGAGAGATGATGATGAAATAGCTCAGCGGCGATCTAGAGACCCAGGGACCGGCACTGACCTACATTCCGCTGTTAAACTGGACAGAAGCGTATGTACATGGGTGAGTCGAGTTCCCACTGCCTGACGGGCTATAGAAAGATTTAGGTCAGGTGTGGCCCATGGTCAACACGATGATGCAATGCTCTCTCTCTCTCTTACACACACGCGCGCGCGCGCACGTACACAGAGGGACACAGACACAGACACACACACACAGGCGCACCCCCCCTCCTCCCTCCCCCATCCCCCCCACACACACGCGCGCGCGCGCGCGGACGCACACAGCATGGTCTGCCTACATCGGCTCAAATCCGTTTGATACCTGTCAGGTCCACTGAGTTTCCAAATCCTTCCGAGAGCCAACTTCACGGTGGCACAGTCCATCATGGGTGAATGGCTTCTGATTGACGCCAGCGATTAGCTAACCCACCACAGGCACAGTCTGACACTCAATGGACTTGACTGGTATCAACCGACTAGACACCACGGTGTGCCGAGTAGCCGGTTCAACCGGCGTGAGAACTCTTCTGCTCGCGAGTCGAGAAAAAACCGATTTTGGCGTGGCAGGCTGAGACATAAAGGGAGCCCAATAGGACGTTAATCCCACCCATCCAGTCAGTCCAGCTATGATCAGCCAAACTCCTACGCACTTCAATTTTCAGACTTGAAGACATTCTTTGAACATTTTTTTTTTTTTTTTAGCAAAGCCTGGGTTCACACCTACCCCGGGTGTGTCTGCTATCAGCCCAGCTGAGACAGCACTCCACCCAGATCAGCCTGCCTTAAGAGAAGATGGTCCAGTCATCAGCAACAAAGAGAGAGATCAGCTATCCTCTCCAACATCAGATGATCAGTTCTGATGTTCCAAGTAGACTCTTGTGACGAAACGCTTGACAAAACCATCCCATCGGTCCCACTAAAACCCCACACTAAAGAATAGATTTCAAATCTATGCCCACTCTCCCCTCTCAACCCCCCCCCCCCTCCATATCCTCTCTCAACATCTCTCTCGCTCTGATGTTCTTAGGACGACGAAAAACGCTCGACAAAAACCACTGACGCCCTTGAATACGATTTCAAACGCTATGCCCACTCTCCCTCTCAACCCCCCCCCCCCTCTCTCTCTCTCTCCCTCTCTCTCTCCGCTTAGGACGGTGAAAACGGCCACTATGACAAAGGAAAAACTTGCGTCACGGTAAACGCGTGACGCCTTTCGTGTCTATCGGCCTACCCCCCCCCCCCCCCCCCCCCCCCCCCCTCACAACCCTCTTTCCCCACACGGGAGTACCTACGACGCAGTAAAATTTCAATTGCATTGTGACAATTGCCTGTCTCCCCCCTCCCCCCCTTTCCGGTGCTATCTTCACCCCCCTCCCCCCTCTATCCCGTGAAACAAAGGCACAACGTCCGCTGTCATGCTCTCCACCACCGCTCACACCCCCATCCCCCCCCTCCACCACCTGAGCCACGTGCGGCCGTAATTGACACAACGGCAATCGCCAAACCTCCCTCCTTCTCCCCCCCCCCCCCCCCCCCCCCCCCCTTCATATTTACAGTCTGGGTGCTCGCGGACATCTGGAAAATTGTCATTGTGTTCCCCCCCCCCCCCCCCCCCCCCCCCCCCCCCCCCCGACGGTCCGCCTAAACGCACGCATAAATTAACGGTGCAGAGTAGGTTCAAACAATGATAAAACTACATCCCTCCCCCTCTCACCCTTGATGTGTAAATGACAGGTTGTCAAAACCGGATTCGGGAGTTTTAGAATACATGTTATATATATACGAGACACACACAAGGTCGCATCTTCACTGACCCCTCAGGACTGCCTGTAGTTGAGAGCAGAAGACAAAGGGACAGAGAAGGCCTGGTAAACTCTTGGTGTAACCTCTTTGATCACAAACAACGCCATCGTCGTGGCTGGAGGTGACTTTAACCTGCCGGGATGGCACTGGCCCACTAAAGCTGCTGACACACGAGCCTTTTCGTCCGTACAGTTGAGACGAAACGTTTGAACCTGTGCGGTCCGACCAGTCTGTGTGGAACGGACGGAGTGCTTGACTGCTTCACAGGCTCTGATTTATAAATACTGGCGATTGTTGGAATGATTTTGTAATGTATGACTTGTAAGTCTACATCACATGTGGGAGCCGGAATAGCTCAGTTGGTAGAGCGCCTGACTCGTAATCTTGGTGATCCTGGGGTTGCGGGTTCGAACCTCCGCCGGGGGCGTTTCGGTACAGGGGGATTTTTCCCTCGGAGTTGAACATTGGTTCTGACTCCATTTCCCATACAGTCCTTCGAATGCGACTATATAAACCGAGGTTCTGTGTGTGAATGCACGCATAACATCTTGCACACACGTCAAATCCCATCACCAACATTCGGAAGAGAAGGCCAGTTTGGCCGTTGGTATGGATGACACGTTACACAAACGTGCAAACGAGTGTTGATTGTAAAGCGCTTAGAGCTTGGTCTCTAGCCGAGAATAGGCGCTATAAGTATTCATTATTATTCATTATTATTATTATTATTATTATTATGTGTACTTGGACTAACTGTAGCCCATGTCAGTGTGATTTAATTCACAAGAAACATGGAAGAGTTGTTTGACTGAAACTGTAACATTGTATTACTGTCTCCTACCCTTCTGTAAGCTTAACTTAGCCTTAAAAAAAATGGAGATTAATAGTTATAGCAGAAACTCTACCATACAGAAAAGTTTGCTGGTCGAGTCTCACATTTCTTCTGAAAGAAAGAGAAAAAGGGTAAATGTGTGCACTCGACAAACCAGCCATCAGATTCTCACCTACAGACCAAGTTCTCTTGCGCAGAACTGGGACCCTGGTCACGCTACACACTGCGGTTGAACCAGAAGCTGGGACTTTGCCAAAAGCTGGGGGAACACCAGACACCATGGCTTCAATGTAAACCGGGGTGACACCAGGCAACCAATCTACACCAGTGGGGCAGTCACCAGCCACAGGAGAGATCAACTATTCTCTCCGAAGCAAAGCTAAGTTAGCTTACCACCTGGACTCAAACCCATCAGACCCTTTACCCTTACTTTATGATGAAACAGTGAGAACCTGTCTATTAGTACTACTTTGGCTACAGCACTGGGTGCTTGCAAGCGAAGTGGATGTATAATAACCATATACATTCAGTGTAACTTTGACAGAACCCCTGTATGCCAACTTAAGCTGGCTGCACAGAGTGCAAGCAAGTAAAGTAGGAGTGAGGAAGGGATCCTCATTGTGGTAGTCCAATGAGAACTAAAACCCAGCCTATGGAAGTGACATGCCATTTCTTATCTATGTGTAAGTAATAAAAAAATTTGATATGTGAAAGTGTACTTAACTTGTGACAGTTCTCTGTTGTTCAATCAAATGTTGAATGTTTGAACTTCTCTCTTCAATTCTGTCTCATCATCGAGCAGTCCTTGGAGTGGAACTCGCCCCCTTATATCAACTTCATCGACTATGAAAAGGCCTTTGACAGTGTAGACAGTGAAACACGATGGAAGCTACTGAGGCACTATGGAATACCAGAGAAGATCATCTCTCATACGATGCACATATCAGAACATGAACTGCAGGGTGGCTCATGCAGGCCTGTTGTCAGACGGTTTGAAGTAAAGACAGAAGTGCGCCAGGGATGTCTGTTGTCACCTTTCCTCTTCCTCCTGGTCATTGAGTGACTAGATCAAGAAGACCACAACAACAGGCAGGAACAACGGGATACAATGGACACTCTGGACGCAGCTAGATGACCTTGACTTTGCTGATGACCTGGCACTCCTCTCCCACAGTCACAGACAGATGCAGGACAAGACCACCCGCCTTGAGACAACATCAGCAGGAACAGGGCTCAAGTTAAACAAGAAGGCCGAGCTGATGAAGATCAATACCACAAACAGCAGCCCAGTCACAGTTGGAGGCGAGTCCATCAGGGAAGTAGATTCTTTTGTCTACTTGGGAAGTGTAGTTAACAAGCAGGGAGGCACCGACCGGGACACCATAGCCAGGATGGGCAAGGTGTGAGCAGCATTCATCATGCTAAAGAACATCTGGGCCTCAGGAGAGAGATCAGAAGGAAGACAAAATTGCATTCCAATTCCAACGTGAAGTCAGTTCTGCTCTATGGTTGCGATACTTGGAGAATGACCAAGACAATACGGAAAAAAGTTCAAACCTTCAACATCTGTCTGAGGCGCATCTTCAAAATCAGATGGTCAGAGAAGATCAGCAATGAAGATGTATGGAAGCAGGTGGGACAGGAGGAACCAGTGGCCAAACAGATTCTGCAGAGGAAGTGGGACTGGATTGGACACACCCTCAGGAAGCCAGCATCCAGCACCATACGCCAAGCCCTGATATGGAACCCGCAGGGGAAAAGGAAGAGAGAGCCGACCTCGCAACAGCTGGAGACGAGATACAGAGGCAGAGATGAAAAGGCAGGGGACCAACTGGACAGGCATTCAGCGAGCAGCCCAGAACCGAGTGCAATGGCGGAATGTTGTCGATGGCCTATGCTCACCCTTGAGCTATGGGCCTAAGTAAGTGTGTACGGGCGGCTGAACTACTGACGGACATTTTCTCTCGCATGCCACAGAGCTCCACATCTCGCCTCGCTCGCCGCAAAGAGTGTGCCATGGTACCCGCAACTCGCCATCTCGTACAGATTTCTAGCTTGACCCTCATTTGAAACGCGTATGAGGTCTCGAGTGCGCGCGACAGAGGTTAGATTAACGTGGGCAAAGATAGTAGGCCCTACGCAAGGAGTAGTACTATCTTTGGTCCGAGCATTATTTGAGCTTTGTTTGTTGCCGTCTCGCAGTAAAGGGCGTGAGGCCGCCTATCTGAGGACAGCAGGTTCAAACAAATGACCTCCACACACCGGTTGTTGGTACCGATTGCACAATGGTCTTGCGTCATACGAAGTCTGGTTGGGTCACACTTTGTGTGCACACATGTGGCACAGCTTCAGGGGTGAACAACATGTATCTTGACTAGCAAGCATGAACACACACACATAATTAGGCCTATAACTAACTAACTAACTGTGTGCGCGCGCGCGCGTGTGTGTGTGTGTGTGAGATACATGTCCGTAATATTGACAGCAGATTCCCTGAAGTTGGAGTATGGCTGCGTTAATGGCGGGATAAAAAAAAAAATCAGTCATACACACAAAACTCCTTTGTTGGGTAGATGCGATTAATCCTTGCCTTTCTATACAGGGGGTGTCCGCAGGAGTATCAATCAGCCTGCGTGCGCAGAAGAAGAAGAAGACGCAGAGCATCGGAGGCCAAGAATCGTGAAGTTCAGCTTATCTATTGCTGACTCTGAATTATTCAGTGAACACATAATTATCTTGAGTGGTCTACTTCCCTCCCGTTCCCCTTGTCATGTGGTGCATCTTTTTGTTGACAGCGATTCAGTGGTGACCTCTGCTAAACAGAATCAAAGGTGTACAACACATGGATGGGGGAATAAACATTATGGACCACAGGTGCATGAGACAAATGGAAACGCGGGCTACGGCAGAACATCAGTTGCACTGAGGGTAGGAACAGGCCTACAGTACAGTAGTTCTAGCTGAGTACGCGCGCATGACAGTGACATGCTGACGCAGTAGGCACACAAGTTTTGCAAGCCATATATGTATCAGCTGTCCATCATCATGTTGTAGCACTCAGTTATATCCATAAGCATATCTATTACCATTATCTAAAGATTTACGTCTGAGCACCGCCAAAGCTTTGTTCAGAAACCTCAAAAATTTATTTAAATGACAACACTTTCTTTCTCCAAATGCCTAGCCATACAGCATCTTTCGTTTCCCCTGTACATGAAGTACATGGGCATAAAGCAAGATGAAGAGCTAGGAGCAAAAAGGACGAATGCAAATGTGTTTACTGTGTTACAAACTGCTTGTGCGGGTGATGATATATCGCAATATCAGCACAGCAATATTGATTCGTCCACGCCTGCGAGCTGCCCTCTGTATCAGCGTCAAGGGAAGGAAGGGGGGGGGGGGGGGGGGGGGGGGGGGGGGGTTCGTTAAATGTTTCTTATGGACGTGGGATCATTTACAGATGTCGCAGAACTTTTCACTGATTGCTACATATTTCACATAGTTCACTCAAGTAATTCATTAACAGATCAACTCTCTCTCTCTCTCTCTCTCTCTCTCTCTCTGTGTGTGTGTGTGTGTGTGTGTGTGTGTGTGTGTGTGTGTGTGTGCACGAGTGTGTGTTCGTGTGTGTGTGCTGTGTGTGTACATGTGTATGTGTGTGTGTGTGTGTGTGTGTGAGAGAGAGAGAGAGTGACAGAGAGAGAGAGAGAGAGAGAGAGAGAGAGAGAGAGAGAGAGAAGAGAGTGCAGTAAACATATGCGCGTGTGCATGCGTAAGTGTGTGTGTGCATGCATGCGAGTGCATGCGCACACACCTGTGTGTGTGAGCGTGCTTGTATGCGTGTGTCTGTGTGCACGTGTGAGTACATGTGTGTGTGTGTGTGTGTGTGTGTGTGTGTGTGTGTGTGCGTGCGTGCGCGCGCGCGCTTCCTTCTGTGTTTGTATGTGTGAAAGAGAGAGAGAGAGAGAGGGAGAGAGAGAAATATGTTGAACGATTAACGGATTATGTAAACCAGTGATATCACACACACACACACGCGCGCGCGCAAATATTTAACTAAATGACAAATGCGAACGAGAACTGTACAAAAAAAATCTCTGCAACTAATGTAGTATTGTAAGAAATAGAAATGACATAAATCGCATTTGTATTTTCTGGATGAATACAAATGGAAGCATTCAGAATATAATTCGGAGATCTGAAGACACAAGAAGTGAAACGCTACAATAAAAGAAAATAAAAATCTGATTGTATTTATACACTTGCAGAAAACGTTGCACTATTTCGAACACTTAAGTCGATATGATTTTTCAAAAATCTAACCAGTTCATACTCGCATACACAAACACACACTAACGCGCACGCGCGCAGATCCTGCATACAACGGCAAAGAAAGACCATTACGTCATGGAGCCCAATATGGAGGAGGTACTGCTGACTTCCTGTTCCAGTTTCATTATTTCGATCACTGATCTGAATAAAGCTCTACCCAAAGGCATCAATATAGCGACCTGGGCACGTGCTTGAAAGAAGTCTGCATAACCACTTGCACGAACTGAAATCAACACGCGACTGATAACATGGGAAGGCGCAACTGTGAAAAAATACAGCGTTTCAATCACATTGTTCACCAGTCATCAAAACAAAATTGGAACAATCAATGTGGGTGACTCTCACCGGGAAATCTACCTTTGAGTCACTGTCAAAAAGAAACAGACACAGAAATGTTAATCTATTCTGGAAAACCCTCGAGAAAACTTGCCATCACTGGGGAAAAAAAAAGGCTGTAGAACCGACTGGCAGCGAGCGTAGCAGGGAACAGTAGGCCTAAGTCCCCACCTTGAGTGAGGTCCAGCGCCCCGTCCACGGCAGCAAAAACGTGTGTAAAGTCCGCTGACAGGGTACAAAGCCAAGACATCCAATCCGACCCAGAGACCTGTCAAAGCCATGAGTGAAGCTGCTGAAGTCTAGCCCCCCCCCCCCCCCCCCCCCCCCCCCCCCCCCCCCACACACCCCCCCCACACACACACACACACGCGCCTTTTTTTTTTTTTTTATTGAAGTGATGTCAAGATCTTGGTCTGGACAAAGTCAGGAGCAACGATCCAACAGAAGGATGGAACCAGCTGAACAAAAACCGTGTCGACAGAAAAAAGCTTGATCCATGAAATTTAAAGACCTGACTGCCCTCATTGATCGACATTGCGCTCCCAGTAGGTAGGAGATGGCGCTCCCAGTCGGCGGAAATGAACCACAATCAGGGGACGAACATGGCAAGGCAGATTTCAGTGCCCTTGAAAATCCCCCAGAGACCCGTTTCATGCGGCGGTCAAGGAAACAAAAGGTACCCGGCTAGGACGTGGGAAATCATGGATGGGACAGGCGGAAGACAGTATACAGCTTGTGTGCCAGTTATCAGAACTCAAAGAAACCAGGAATGGGAGAAACTTGTATCCAAACCACTTGAAACACCTCTACCAATTGCCAATGTTCCAGAACTTGAAAGACATTGTCGAGAAGCTCTGCTACGATCTACCACATGGGACGCATGTCAAGTCTTCAAACTGTGTCAGGAGATTGGAAATGAAATGAGGCAGGGAACAGTAAACAATAAACAGTATACAAGTGGGGTAGTTTTTGCTCCCATAAGGAACCTAACACAGAGCAACTTCTATTCAAAACTGGCACAGCCTTTCAAACTTGAATAAAGTCAGGCAAATACAAAGACGAACAATCTAATAGTAGGTGGATGGGGGGAACAAGCGCTTGTTCCCCCCATCCACCTACTATTAGATTGTTCGTCTTTGTATTTGTCTGACTTTTTTCAAGTTTGAAAGGCTGTGCCAGTCTTGAATAAAAGTTGCTCTGTGTTAGGTTTCCTTATGGGAGCAAAAAAATTACCCCACTTGTATACTGTTTATTGTTCACTGTTCTCTGCCTCATTTCATTTCCAATTTCGTTTTGATTAAATTGAGGTTATTTGTATTTGTTTCTGTCCGTTTTTGTGTTTGTCTTTTGATCTCCCTTGCATCCTTGGGTGGATCCTCAAGCGTAGGCTCAAAGATTGCCCCCTACATTTTATACTATTTGCATAATATCTTTAGTTTTTCAGCAACTTTTTCTCCTCCCCACACTTTAGTTTGGTTTCATTTACTACCCTTCACTGGCTGCCTCGGGGGTGCTATTGGATTCCTTTTTGCACCCTTGGTGGTGAGAACACCACAGTATTATGAACTGTGGTGTGTCTCTATTTGGCGCCAGGAGCGCAGATACAACCAGCCGTGTCTCCCCCCAGATAAATTTCGCACAAACAGTGGACGAAAAGCCTCGGAGCAGACAATACAAATATATAAGGCTTCGAAAGGGATTGCGATGGTTCCCTTATGCAGCTAGTGAAGAGTTTTCATATCTGCAATATATTTTCTTAAAGTCATGTTCCTAGTTTCTCCATCTTCAACCTTCCATCCTCCTTCTGTAAGTCCAAAATTTTCCCAAGTTATTACTATGAAGACAATTAAATTGTTGACCTGCGCTTGTTCCCCCCATCCACCTACTATTAGATTGTTTATATTTTTGTCTGACTTTATTCAGGTTTGAAAGGCTGTGCCAGTCTTGAATAAAAGTTGCTCGGTGTTAGGTTTCCTTATGGGAGCAAAAACTACTCCACTTGTATACTGTTTATCGTGTCATGAGATATTTGTTATATTACATTCTGGTCACTGCTGTCTCAGAGCGATGCCCGAGAATCTAAAGATGACACTTTCGCCATTCTTGCTCCTGCAATACTGAACAACAGACACCTCAACATGGTAAAAAACACTGCAAGAAGCATGGAGGAGAGTCCGGCACTGTAAACGGTCCGAACAGGTCCATCGCATTGATTACTTTTAACATTTAAGACTCACGCGGGTGGTTTCAGGTAGCAGTCAGTCACACGGCAGGTTTACAGTTAAACCAGCGGAGCTTCCTCCTCACCTTTAGTACTGCAGCGCTGTCTGCGGTCAGTCAGTCCGAACGACGAATGTGGAACAATGTTACTGGGTCGACACACGTGGGCTAGCCTGCTCCGTTTACCAAAGAAAATAGACTGCGCATGTCAGACCTCTCGCGCGCTCGCCGGAGTTTCACACACACACACAGTGGGTCAGTCTCTCTCTCTCTCTCTCTCTCTCTCTCAATGCGCGCGCGCACACACATACACACGCGCGCGCGCCCCTATTTTTGTCAAAACGAGAGAAAAGTAGGCACTTCCGCAATTCGGAGCTAGTTTTATTTTTCAGATCAGAGGTATTCATCACTTGCTATTGATCTAATCTGCTCTCTGTCCACCACTTGGTGGTATGGTTATAATAATCGTGTTCGAGGCACATGGTTTCCGCCCTGCAGGTCGTGGGCCGACCTTGCTGAAGAGAGGACAAGAAGCTGGCATAATGTGAGGGGACCGCCCAGCCGATTACTCGTGGCCGGTGAAAGTGAGGTGAGGACACTGGCGAGAGATGGCTAGAGTATCTTGGACCTTTCCCCAGGCCAAAGAAAACGGTAAACAATGTCATCTGATTGGTGCACGAAACGATCACTCCTCACAAAAACTGATGAGATTGAAGAGTTAGGCGTAATAAGAATTTGCCTGATATTGATAATTTATCTGAATGGTCTACCACATGGAACTTGCATTTTAACGCAGAAAAGTGCAATGTGTTACATGTTGGACGTAAGAACCCCAGATACCAATACACAATGCTAAATAGTAATACTGGTGAGCGTGCAGGTATTTCAACATGTGATTATGAAAAAAGATCTTGGTGTCACTTTCGATTCTGGCTTGTATTCGATAAGCATATATCAAAACTCTATAAATAAAGAGAAGCTAACAAAATGATTGGTATAATTAAACGTACTTTTATTCACATAGATAAAGATATTTTTTTACAAACTATACAAGGCTTTCGTTAGACCACATTTGGAATATGGCAACACAATTTTGGTATCCTCGATTAAAGAGGCAGTCTGCTGCTCTAGAAAGAGTACAAAGAAGAGCAACAAAGCTTGTAAAGAATATACAAGATCTTCCCTATGAAGGTAGGTTAAAAAAGCTCTTGGACTGCCTACCCTAAAAACAAGACGAGTGAGGGGCGATTTGATTCAAGTCTATAAAATATTTAATTGTGTTGACAATATTCCTATTTCAAAATTTTTTTTACTGCATCAAGATCAAGAGTTGAGAATACCAGAAATAGTGTGGATAAAATTTATCATGAATATTGTCGCACTAACCTAAGGAAATTTTCTTTCAGTAACAGAGTAACAAATCTTGGAATAAATTAACCCCTAACATTAAACGTGCACAAAATACTAACCTTTCAAAAGCTCTATCGATGATAGTGTATTATTGAAGGCTATTTGTTTTGACTATGATAAATAAAGACTTGAGCGAGTAAAAGACCAGACCGTATATAAAGATGAGCTAACTATGGAAGGGACATGTAAAGCCATTCTGGCTAAAATTGCATAAGCAATTGTCCCTACGAACCTGAACCTGAACCTGAATATCGCGGGTAATTGAAATTTCTCAACATCTTATCATGTAATGAATACAAAAAAGTGTACGTGCACGTATCATTTTTCTTTTTTTAATGATAAAGAATAGTGTTTGACATGCGATCATGCGATCAAGAGATGAATGAAAACACGGTGTCCACGCTATCATACTTCCCGGAGAAAAATGTGGCTAGCGGTGGGTGACAGCTGTCCGGCAGACAACCCTCACACCAGCCACACGTGGCAGCGGTGAAGTCTGGTGATGGTGTGCACTATGGCACCTGGTGACCTTACTCAAACCACGAGCCAATCACTGACCTTGCTCAAACCACGAGCCAATCTGTAGAGCCTACAACAGTTCAATCCATAAAGAGATCAGAGAATCATGCCTGTAGGTAAGACACACGATAAGCCTTGTCTATGAGAAGTACTTTTAGTTTGTAATCCCAGGGCACTGTGGTCTCACAGCTCAGCAGATGCCGTGCAGCAGTGTAGTCTGTTCTGGACTGTCCCGTATGCAGATCATGATTCCTCGAAAACCCACAGCCTAGCAGAATGCTGATTTCACTGTCTGGCCTACTTGCGTGCGCATGTGATTTGTCCGTGATAAGCCATACAAATAGAGTAAGGAAGATAAGTAACTTTTGCTGGACTTTCATTTCGCTTATTGAAGGTATTTACTACTTCATGTTGAGTTCAAGATCTCTTTTTTTTTTTCTTCCCTCTTCTATAGAGCGACCACAATCAACATTTTGATTCTTCTGTCGCTATATAAAGAAGGGGGCCACGAGTCACGTTCAGTGTTAAAAAAAAAAAAATCCCATTAGCATTGCCAGTCTTCCTGCCACCAAGACTTCATCCAGTCCTCAATGGGGTCTCTTCTCACAAGATCCCTGCTCACACATAGCCAGTCTTGCTGCCACCAAGACACCCACTCAGACTGTTGCTTAAATTGGAAATCCCCTCTCACAAGATCCACTCCAGATTTTTGCCTTGTGAAACTTTTTTTTTTTTTTTTTCCTTCCCTCTTCCTTTCTTTTCCCCTTCCCTTTTCTTTCCTTTTTTTTTTTTTTTCTACCAGAGATCTGCTCCGCCATTTCATCTCCCCTGGGCCGCCTAGAGCTAATCCCCAGAATGACCCAGGAGAGCCAGGCAGAGCCTTTAGGACTAAATTTTATGTATTTACCTCCCACACCCTCTCCCTCCCCTCTTCCCCACCCCTTATCTACATGTGACTCAAAATAGTTTCTGCCCCCCCCCCCCCCCCCCCCCCCCTTCCACACACACACACCTTCCTCGCCCTCTTTCTCTCTCTCTGCCTCCTGTTCACATGTTAGCTGGCTGTTCACCACACTGTCTAAAACATTAGTAATAGTGTCAAACTGTCCAGATCCGAAGCACAGACAGACAGACAAATGCATTGTGCAGACAGTGAGCTGACCCTGAACAAGCTGGCATTGGAAGCTGCCTGTAAAGGCAGCCCGGCCAGCCAATCGGCGTTCGAGTCTCTCAGCACCGAGGCATGAGACGCGTTTCACACAAGCACGGTGGCAAGAATCTTCGCTTGCTTGGCGAGTGTTTGCGTTTCATTGACAAATGGGGCTAGGAAAAGGCGAGACAAACGGGGCCAGGAAAAAGCGAGAATTTTGCTAGCCCCAGGCTCACTCGCATTCAAGACAAAATGACCGACAGTTGTAAGGGCCTGTTGATGGTGCACGCTCAGTAGTGACGTTTTCGGATTAGTGCAGGAAACGATAAAGACACTGACAATTCAACAAGAAGAGCGAGAAGTAGTAGTAACACTGAGAATTCCAATTTGTATTAAATTCATCATGCATCTGTTTCTTTACTGCACTTGCCTCATATATCCCTCGTTGCTAGGATACGCAAGGCATCTTCTATACCTAAAACTTCAAGTTGCTAGTTCTCGCGACTATGAAACTAGTCTATGGCGATTTGGTGGTTGCTGGAAATCGTTTTTGACTTGTGCAAGTGTACATACCGTGGATGAATGGCATTTTCAGTAAATGTTTTTTTTTTTTTTTTTCGTGTGTTTGTTTTAGTTTGTTTTTTTGTATGTTGTTTTTAAAGCAAATGTCAGTCACCTTTGTTCCTTACTATTGGTGTTCTACATATAGCATACTTCATAGGTGTTATAACTATTGTCATTGATTTCAAGCCAACAATGTTCAACCTTTCATTCCATACAATCCTTTGCTTTATGTTGGGGCATAGATATGTAGTGGTTGGGTGTAATAGCCTTTTTATCGATTCAAAACGAAACTCGACATTTGTATGGGCCTCGTTTTGATGAAATCGTAAGATATTTAAAAATCATGGTCATTTTCTGCCAAAAATACACATTAGTGGTCAATGCCCGATGTAACATGGGAGATGTTTACAAAGACTCAATCAAACAGGTTAACTCTCAACCCAGCGCTTGTAAGTTACTAGGCCTTGTAAATGACCTGCTGACCAATTCAGACTTCCTGTGCAGTAGGCCTACTCTTATGTGTTAGAAACCAAGTTTGGTTACGTAGTTGGCAGTTTCCGTTTGGAAAAGTTTATGACAACACCTGTGATTTTGTCTGCTGTCATTCGTCAGCAGAAATCGATAGTGAGGTAAGAACGTGGACTTTGTGTCCGGGAATCGCTTTGTAATTATGTCGTCGACTATTAGTAAATGGATGCGAAGAAATAGCCGAAAGATTGTGTGACCATCAATCTCCAAAAGTCAAGACTGTTAAAACAGTTATACATCAGTTAATGATCAAGGGCATGGTGATAATCAACACATTAACAGATTGCCATACATTCAGACTTATGTAACGGAAGTAAATCTCAACAAGTCAGTGACTCATTGAATGAATGTTTTCATTTTTGATCAGAAAAAGGAAGCCATTAAATCCAGGCATCAGACTTAGAATGATGCGGAGGAAAAGAGAAGGGAAGGCAGAAGAGGAACTTGCCCATTTTAGCAGCGGAATATTAGTTAACTTGTTATAAAACCAATATAACAAAGTGTGTGACTAAATAGCATGGTCGATTGGAGGCCATCTGGTTTAAGTTAACAGCTGTTCAATTTGTGTTTCATGATGAATAAATTAATGACATTTCCTGCCAAGTTTGAGTATTTTGTGTGTGTGTGTGTGTGTGTGTGTGTGTGTGTGTGTGTGTGTGTGTAAGTTTTAAGCAGAGTATTGAACATGGTGATTGTAGATGCTAAAAGAACCCTGATCCTGAAAAGAAAGAAGAAGTATGTATACAGGTTACTTATCAGCAAGAGCATTTATAAGACTGTTCACAATCAGTTCCTTCTGGAATAAAAAGAAAAAAACCATGAATAGAGAGAAGTGAAGAGGAGAAAACATCTTAGTATTATGTAAAAACAAGAAACATCATTGTGGTATAGCAGGCCTTGGCCAATCCACCTCCAACCCAGTGTCCCTTCCCTCCACCTCCACCTCCCAACTCTCCACTCTCAGCAGAATGAAAATCTTGAGAAGTGATTATACCCACAGAAAGTGAGAAACTGTCCGGCGAAAGTAGGTTTGCACTTTGACTTTGGGAATAGGATAGAAAGCAGTGATCACATCATCTTAAAAAAATAAGTAGGTGAAACACTCTGGCTATGTAATGCTATTGTTGTGTTGATGTGTACATGATATGGATTATAAATGACAACATGTAATAGTAGTTACTGACAATTAATCCAAATGATTATTTAAACTGAAAATTGGAATGAAAGTGAAAGAAAGTTGCATGTGTCTTTTCAATTGTAATTAACTACTCTGTGTGTGTGTGTGTGTGTGTGTGTGTGTGTGTGTGTGTGTGTGTGAGAAAGAGAGAGAGAGAGAGAGAGAATGTGTGTGTGTGTGTGTGTGTGTGTCACTGTGTGTGGGTGCATGCATGTAAACTATACAGTGTGTGTGTATAGAATTGCTATGACAAGTATGTAAACTAAAACGTGTGTGTGTGTGTGTGTGTGTGTGTGTGTGTGTGTGTGTGAATAGATCTTACTACATTTGCCTAGAACTGAAAGTGTGAAAGTGTTTTCATTTTGACAAAGAAAAGGACACTGACAACAGGAAAAAGAACTGGATACCCCCCCCCCCCCCCACCTCCCCCACCCCCACCCCCACACACTCCTCTTGTATTTAGCACAACAAATCAGAATAACAGAGTGAAACAGGATCAGAACCAGTTTCTGCCCTTTGACGGTAACTCCTGTTTGTGCAGGTGTCTGTCTACAATGGCGCAGGCTCACATCAAACGTGTCATTGAGAATGATGAGATCAGACGCTCTGAAACAGATGTGCGACTATACCGAGGTCTAGAGCTGAACAATGGCATGAAGGTATTGCTGGTCAGTGACAAAGATACAGACAAGTCTGCCGCCGGCATGGATGTCCACATTGGTCAGTGAAGCAGGAAAAGGTTTTTGTTTTGTTGCAGGTCATATAATTCACTAATTGAGTAATTCTGTATTGATAATGAAAGTTATTGATGTCTGTGTGTTTACTGAATGAGCTTGTGTGGGTGTATGTGTGTGTGTGTGTGTGTGTGTGTGTGTGTGTGTGTGTGTGTGTGTGTGTCCCCCCAAGTGCGCGTGTGTGTATAGGTTTTAACTGCTTGCATGTGTATGCTATGCATACATGTATGAATGTGAATGAGGGTATCTCACTGTGTATAACAAAAACAAATTTTTAAACAGCAGATCAGGTTTTGGCACATTTACAGCATCATTTTACGATAGTGAAACTCATCATTTTTGCAGCTTTAATCATGAAAGATAGAAAGTTCTTGGCATGGGAGATTATTATTTTCACTGATTGTGATTTGGATCAGAAGGCTAACGCAGTCTTTTTTTTTTTTTTTTATAAAAGATTATGCAAAACCAAAGGCACAGATTGTAACAAAGCTTGATGTAATGTCACCCGAAGATGAACCAGTTAATATTTTGTGTGGATCCACTTTGCAGATCTGGATTAAAAGGTGATTGCAGGTAGTGTTTCACCTTGACCTGAGTCCTGTTCTCTACAGAGTGTCTCTCTGCTTGCTAGATTACTATAAATAAATGAACAAAGTGTGTAAAGGAAGAATTTAATGAAATATGGATGCTATCAGTAAATGAACAAAGTGTGTAAAGGAAGAATTTGATGAAATATGGATGCTATCAATAAATGAGCAAAGCGTGTAAAGGAAGAATTTGATGAAATTCGGATGCTATAAATAAACAAACAAAGCATGTAAAGGAAGAATTTGATGAAATATGGATGTTTTCCTAATCTGGTTTATGAATTTGTTATTCAGATTGATTCTAAATATATCCTCAGACTTTGTAAAGAGAGTGAGCTGATGCGGAAGCTTGAGGAATGACCCATCATCATTTCAGAGTTCTGTTTTTTTTTGTTATATCATCTATTCATGATCCAAAGATTGTTTGGACTGTGTTTCTGACATTGAATTCTACTGTTAGTCTCTTCAAAGTTACTGTTCGAAAACATGTCTCATTTAAAGTCATTTTTTTTTTTTTTTTTTTTATTACAGTTTCCCATGAAGGACCCCAGGGAAATTCCAGGTCTTGCACATTTCTGTGAGCACATGCTGTTTTTAGGGACAGAAAAGGTATCATTTTCCTCTTTGCTGCTTTTTTCAAGAAAATAAAAGAAGAAATAAGCCTGCGAGTTAATGTTTGTGTAAAAAAGACAGTGATGGGAGTAGTGTGAGGAGTGAAAGAACAATGACAAGGAAGAGAAGCAGGGTGCTGTTATTAAGTGAAGAAATGAATTTGAAACCGCAGCGGTGGTATGATTGTAAGTGACCAACCAGTGGCAGTGGTTCACTTTCTCAGACTGAGTGTGAGGGTACTTCACTCCTTTCATTAAGGGTGGGATCCCATGCTCTAAGTATTGGCCCTGATCCCCTGGATCAGAAACTGTGGCTTTAGAATGAGTGCAAATCTTTTTGCTCTTGCTGGCAAAAACAAGATGCTGCCTACAAATTGTGAGCAGGTAAAGAAGTGATGTCCTTTTTGAAGTGGTGGTCTTTTGCAAACTGCCTTTCAAATAAACAAAACAAAACAAAACAGAAAAAAAAAAATCAACAAACAAGAAAAAACTTCAGGTGGGAGATCAAAAGCATTGCTGAGTATTGGATGAATATTTTCTTTCTTTTGAATGTGTGTTTCTCTAAATTTTTTGATGGAGTTTAGAATTAAAATGTGGCTTCAAATGCAGAGTTCAGCTGCAATGGGTGAATGATAATTTCCTGTGAAAACTGGACCTTTGTGTGTCACAAACATTGTACAAAGGTGTGATTTAAGCAATAAAACAGGCACAATGGCTTGTGATTTGCTGACTGTATTGAAACTGTTATTCAGTTCTTATTATATTTTCAGTTTAATCAAATTTGGAGCCGTTCAGTCGCTTCTTTGGTCTGAAATAAGAAGGCCTCTAGACTGTGTTTGGTCCAATCAGATACCAGCATGATATCAACTTTTAGTTAAAAAAAGAAAAGCCCTTACAATTCTCATGACTCATTCTGTTTGAAGAACTGTCAGACAGAGGGAGTTCAAGACCTGAGACCTTAGATGTTCTCAAATGGTTCATACATTCAGCATTTGTTTCAGTCAGTATAGCTGCTGTTTGAAAAGAAAAGAGAGTATTTCTTGAACATTATGCCGCTTTTTCAGCCATCTTTTCCCCCCTTGATTTTCTTCATATCCATAAAATTATATGAAATTTATGATTTGGTATTTGTCAGGTCCAAAATGAAAAGATATCTTGCATCATAAACACTTCAGTGGATTGAACGTGATTTAAGTGCTTTTTCTTGTACTTATTCTTGTTTTTTTTTTTTTCTTTACCTTTGTGTCCTGCTTCACATCTTCTTCTTTCCTCTCTTCCTGGCCCTATATTTCTGCTCCTGTTTCTTCTTCTCTCAGATTTTTTGTGTGTTCTTTCTGTCTCTTCTTCTCCCTTTCTTTCAATTCCCTCATGTTTGTTAGTAGTGGGTCTTCTGGTGTAGTTGTCTTGTTTTATGTAGTTTGTCCAGTTCAACTCTAGTTCTGGCCGCTCAGGAACGTTATGGTCTAACACTGTCTTTGTTGCTCTGTTAAGTTCATGAGCTGTGAAGTGGGACACTCACTTGTGGCAGTTATGCTGCCTATGCAAGTAAACTGTCAATGTTGTGTGGAGGGTTGGTGTCCTGCATATGTTTGATCGGACCAGATATCATCAATACCATCAAAGAATCCTGGCAGCAGTGCAGTGTCTGCTCTTGTAGGTGGTCTCATGAAGGTAGTAATTGCTTCCTGGGTGTGGGTTCACATGGGCCAGGGGCAATGAGCACTGAAGAGGCACAGAAGACCAGAATAACAACAACAACAACAAAGAATTATGGCAGTGCAGAAAATTTGTTTCTAGTGTGCATGAATCAAACTTGTTTTTGATATGTTAATTCAATGCTTTTCATAAGACATGATCATGGCAATGTGAATGAGACTCACAGTTCTGTAAAGTGTTAAGATAATTATGGGAATGAAAGAAAGAAAAGAGAAAAAAGAAAAACAGGCTTGTTTGTCAGTGGAGCATTTTGTTTTATCATTTCGAAGTGTTCTTTGTTGCGTCTGTTTCTTATTCTTTCGTTGTTTTTGCAAGGTTTTCTTTCTTCTTGTTTTGATTCTTTACTTTGTGTTCAGATTGGTTGTCTGGTCTACTGGTTTCGGTCAGTACCTCTACCAAGGAGGCTATGTTTGTTGATTGCGTTGTTTTGTCTGGAAGCAAAATTATGCAAAAAGTAATAAACCAGTTGTAACGAAATTTTTTGAAGGAACATTTGAAATGTGGCCGAAGGATGTACCCATGACAATTGGTCATGATTCAGGATCTGACGGTCGTGAAAGTCTGCCCTTTCCTGAGTTGCCCTCTAGTTGTGATTTGGTTTCCGTCTTTTGCTGTTGTTTTTTTTTTTATTTTGAAACTTGTTTTAAATTATTTTCAGGAACATGATTGTTCTTGCACTGCAATGTTTCTTTTTTTTATTGCTTTTTTTTTTCAGCTCTTTTGCTTTATCTGTTGTCTTGTTTGAATGGTAAGTGGTATCTGCTTTCTGTTGCAGTATCCAGAAGAGAATGCCTACAGCAAGGTATGTGTGAGTAAAGAAATACTGGTAGCTTGTAGTTTAAATTTTTTTTTTTTTTTTTTTTTTGATATACTGAATTTTCTTTATTCTTGCCTGTCAAAACAAATGCCTTATCTCCACCAGCATGGAACATCATACATCAGAATTCCTTTAAAGGATTAGAAATGGAGAGTGGGGAGCTAAGTCTTTCAAGCACTGATCAGGCCAACATGAATAGTCTCCTTTGGAGTTCATACTTGGTTCACTCTGACAACTAGAATTCAATTTTCTTCTTTTCCCTAGCAGTTTCTGCCATAGATTCTCTGAAGCGGTCATTTCAGTCAACCTCCTCACAGGTGGAAGATACTTCATCTTGGTCAATGGAAAAAATATGTTAAAGCTGCACTTGTCTTCGTCTGAGTCACTGTCATCATGAAGCACCCTGACATCCACCAAGTTGACCGACGTTTCTTCTCCTTCATACTTCGAGAGCCTGCTCATCAGGTGGGAAAGCTGTCTCCAGCCTCGACTGTCGTGAAACCTACATCAGCTGCACCGGCTTATCTCCATTCCTTCCTTTCAAAGGTGTGCAAGAGTTGAACTGGTTCAACTTGGCACACAGTTTTTGGCTCTCGTCTTGAACGTATCGATGGTCCATCGGTTTTGGCAAGGGTAGTGACCGACGCTTCAAGTGTCACTGTCCCAGGTCCAGTGGAGACAGGTCAGTGTCTGCCTCTCCGCACACTCTGTGCTCTCTGCCCTGGGCGCCTGGTGATGAGAGCGGCTGGTGCCTGAACGTTTGTCAGGTAGGCCTTGATTGAGTCTGCCACTTTGGCAAGGCACTGGCTTGCAGAGTTTCCAGGAAAGGGTGACTCCAAGGGGTTTCAGTGGTGCAGAAAGGCAAATCCCCCGCCTTTGCAAACAGGGAGGACTGGTCGCGCTCTGACTGTCTGTATTAAGGCATGTTCGGTATCTTTGCAAGCAAACGTGTGTCTGACAAGTGAGGCGAAGATAGTTTTTGTGCTGACAATTATGATGATGATGATGATGATGATTTGGCCTCTAGCTCAGACTTCTAAGTGGCAAGAAGCTATGCATGGTAAGCAATGCATGGTCTGTTGTGTCTAGCACTCCTATATTTTGATTCATCCGCCCCCTTGTCCTGCTGGTTTCAAGTTTTATGCTCTTTTTTTGTTAAGAGTCCTTCTTCCACAGTGTCCATGAGGAGGTCACAGTTTCGTGGCATTTTCTGTAAGCCTTTCTCAACTCCCACTTAACCTGTTCCAGCTGTCTGCAAATGAGTGTCGTGTTTCCAGGAAAACATACCAATCATTAAAGATACACTTTTGTTTCTATAGGTTGAACACAGACATCTTCAGATCATGCTATCAATATATATTCAGATGTGTGTTCCAGTGTTAGTAAAGTGTTATGAATTAAAGTGAATAGATGTGAGCGCACACACCATGATTTGATCAGCTGGTGAAACTTGACATGTGGAATGTCTTCTTTGATTACAATCACTTCTGTACGCATCAGCGTTTCCTCTATGTGAGCTATTTCTGTCAGTGTCGAGATATTTTATTGATTGACCCCTTATTCCAGTCGCCATACAATGATCATCGGAAAGCCGGTGATAAACAAGAGACAAGTGATGAATGTTTGCGGAACCTTTGACTAAACTCTGTGGGTGGGCCACTCTTGCACTCCATAATAGGTCATTCGACTTCTGTTCCATTTGCTGGATTATCACTTGAAGGATAAACTGAACTGTTGACTTTTTATCTGAAAAGTGGAATTTCATAAGGTTTGCCGTGGTTTTCTCATTTGGCTTAATCACCCGATTTTGTGGTCCAATCAAAAACTGGGTAGTTTATTTTGATGACTTTCTATTTCAGTAGAGAAGACTTCTCAAGCAAAAGTTTTTCATCGGTTCAGAACATTCTAAATGTTGAGGAAAAGTTTAGGTTTTATTGACTTTGATTTTGACAGATTGGTTGACAGCCCTTTTATGTGACATGCTGCTTGAAGTTGTAATGCGTGCAAGAGTGAAAATCATTGCATCATGGTAAATTTTGGTACATTTTAGCAACATGCAGTCCTGAATTCCAGTGTGTCAGATGGGAATTTTATGTGTCAAAAGATACGCGCTTGTGCATAATAACTACCACTGCAACAACACAGTTACAATAACATCAGTAGCATTCCTCTGTTAGGCTGAAATCCTCCATTTGAAAAGCCCTGGAGATCTTCGCTGAGACCTATGCAAATTGCAGAAGAAAATCAGGGGAGGGAGGTGTGTGAGGAGACTCAGGCCTGACCTCATCAACATACTCAACTTACTGTATCAGCAGACCTAAGCGGACTCAGCCACCATGATTCTTGTGGTTGGGTACCCATATGTTGCATGAAGGTGGTCCTCGATTTATCTTCCCTTTTGTAACAGAAGAGTCTACTAAATTCAAGTGTGCATGAAACTGAGTCCACATAGTGCATTTCAGAAGAGTTCTCTGGTTTCTCAGAATTCGCATAACAGTCACAGTATGTAACGTAACTGTCAACTTTCAAAAAGGCTGTTGTTTCTTAAATAGATGCCAGTTTAAAAAAAAAAAACTAGAAGTAGTATTTCTTAGAGGAAGAGGTACTTGTGTGCAGCTGAATAAAGGCAAGAAAAAGACTGAATGAATTCGATCTCCAAAAGAAACAAAGCTCTGCTTATTTGTTATTGGTAGTCAGTGGGTTTGTTGATGGTGGTCAGTTGGTACAGTTTTTTTTCTTTTTCTTCCTTTCCTTATATAACAGAACTGTAAAATCCGAAGAAGCTGATTTCTACAGGTTAAACCCACTTCAGTTTCAAGAGGCCCTGCACCTCTGCTTCCACCAGGGGCATCATCTGCAGGGCCCTGGACCTCACCAGGGACCTCCTGGTTCTGCAGTACATAGACCCCTGCCTTTACTTTTCTCCTTTTTCATTTATTTCACATTCCACGCCTCTGTATTTGAGTTATGGTTTATGCAGTGTTATGGTTTATGTATTGTTTTGGCATATGTATTGTTATGGTTTTGTATTGTACCTCACACTAAAGATTAAGAGGTAAGAATATGATTTTGTTCATAAGAAATGTTTTATCTCATAGTTTTTTTTAACCCTGTATGTTTGACAGTTTCTGAGTGAACATGGAGGAAGCTCAAATGCTTTTACCTCTCTTGAACACACCAACTACTTCTTTGACGTGTCACCTGACGACCTCGCAGGAGCTCTTGATAGGTATGTTGCATAGTCTTGATAGGTATGATTCATAGTCTTGATAGGTGTGATTCATAGTCACATTATTATCAATGGTTCTAAGTTTCAATTGTTTTAATAATATTTGTGCCGGTTTGCTCACAAAATTACAAGTATGGTTAGTTTATGAATGCTACTTGATTTTTTGTGGTGGTTAGATAATCACTTGCAAGTTTCCAGACATTGAAAGGAAACTTGAAATCAAGAACAGGATTTTGCAGCACACACTGGCATAGACAGAAACAAACAAACAAAAAAAAAAACCACAGAGACAGATGGGTGGGGGTGGGGGTGGTGGGGGGGGGGGCTATTGTGTTTAAAATTTGGAATTTTGATGCAGTAGGATTGAAGGAATGATGGACATGTTTTGTTTTCAAAGCATCTAACACAGTGCTGTATCTAACACAATGCTGCATCTAGCACAATGCTTCTAACACAGTGCTGTATCTAACACAGTGCTGCATCTAACACAGTACTGTATCTAACACAATGCTATATTAGCACAAAACTGTATGTAACATAATGCTGTATCTAGTACAATGCTGTATCTAACACAATGCTGCAACTAGCACAATGCATCTCACGCAGTGCTGTATCTAACACAATGCTGCATCTAACACCGTGCTGTATCTAACGCAATGCTGTATCTAACACAGTGCTATATTAGCACAAAACTGTATCTAACATAAATCTGTATCTAGTACAATGCTGCATCTAACACAATGCTGCATATATAGCAATGCTGCATCTAACACAATGCTGTATCTAACACAGTGATATTAGCACAAAACTGTATCTAACATAAATCTGTATCTAGTACAATGCTGCATCTAACACAATGCTGCATATAGTGCAATGCTGCATCTAACACAATGCTGTATCTAACACAGTGCTATATTAGCACAAAACTGTATCTAACATAAATCTGTATCTAGTACAATGCTGCATCTAACACAATGCTGCATATAGTGCAATGCTGCATCTAACACAATGCTGTATCTAACACAGTGCTGTCTAACACAATGCTGCATCTAACACAATGCTGTATTTAACACATGCTGTCAAGTAAAAAAAAAAATCCAGAGATATGCAAATGCATATATATATACAGATACACACAATCATACAAAACAAGGACACACATGCATACACATACACACACTTACACGCACATACAGACACAGACTCACGTACGTACACACACACACACACACACACACACACACACACACACACACACACACACACACACACACACACGCATACACACACACACATACACACATGGGTGCTCACACGTGTATATATATATGTATATATATATATATATATATATATATATATATATATATATATATATATATATATATTTGTTAAAAATAGGATGGTAAAAGGAAGTTTTAAAATCAGTGAGATTTTAAAACTTCCTTTTACCATCCTATTTTTAACAGATGTTGCTCCCCAAGGGGTTGAGCACTTTAAGAATTTTGTTAGACATTTTAGCAGTATTCTCTCTCTCTCTCTCTCTCTCTCTCTCTCTCTCTCTCTCTCTATATATATATATATATATGTTGTCAACAGGTTTGCTCAGTTCTTCCTGTGTCCACTGTTCACTGCCTCTGCCACGGAACGGGAGGTCAATGCTGTGAACTCAGAAAACGACCGCAACCTGCAGAGTGACCCATGGCGCATGTTTCAGCTGGAGAAGAGTCAGGCCAAACCTGACCATGACTTCAACAAATTTGCAACGGGTAGGTTGTGTGGAAAGTAAAGTCGTTCACTGCATTGAAGTTTTTAACAAAACTTGGCACTGGTAGGTTGATATGGAGATTAAAGTCTTTAGCAAATGTGCCACTGGTAGGTTGGTATTGAGATTGAAGTTTTTAACAAATTTGCCACAGGTAGGGTGATATGGAGATTAAAGTCTTTGGCATATGTGCCACTGTTAGGTTGTTGAGTGAGTTTGAAGTTTTTTAACAAATGTGCCACTGGTAGGTAGGTATTGAGATTGAAGTCTCAAATGACTTTGCCTCTGAGAGGTTGGTATTGAGATGATAGTCTCAAACAAATTTGCCACAGGTAGATTAGCACAGAGCTTGAAGGGGAAAATGGTGGGTGATGCCATGTTTATCAGTGAAATAAGTTTGTGGAAAGGTAGGGATTCTGGACAATTAGTTTTAGATTTTATGGAGATTCCACAACTCTTTGCATGACATCTATGCTTGTTTGCTGCTCCCCTGCCACCCCCTCCTCCCCCTGCCATCTCTCCCTTCCCTTCCACCCTCCTTCTTTTCTCCTTTTTCTTTGTGGCAGCCTCATTTGTGTTTGATCAGTAGTTCACAGTAGCTATGGAGGGACCTTCTGTTTTGAGTTTTTGAAAAGGAAACTAGAGGAAAAGCCAAGCTTTCACATTTGCTAATCAGTAGCTTGAATTTTACACATGTTGGAATTTCTTTCTGTCATTTTTTTCCAAAACAATACAGTTAGGCTAGTGTTACCATCACCATGATTTTTATTGTGAATAACTGAGAGACAGTATGCTGGTAAAGGTTTTGACTTTGCGAAGCAAGAAGGAAGGGAATGCAGAACATGCAAATGCACAACAAAAGTCAGTGAGACCTGTCGCCACGTTTAAAAATCAAATCTGTGTGTGTGTCAGTGGCTTGCTGCATAAAAAAGTTAATCAGAATAACTGCCTCTGGTTGCCTGCTGATTGCAGAGCAGCAAAACGTCATATGAATGCCAGAATCACTGGCCTGTATTCATTGAGTAGTTACATTTAATGAATTGTAGCAAGGACTAAAAACAAAAGCCACTTTGTGTGTTGCAGGTAACAAGGACAGCCTCATGACAGAGCCCACAGCCAAGGGCATCGATGTGAGGGGAACAGCTACTGCAGTTTCACAACCGCTACTATTCCTCCAATATCATGGGCCTGTCTGTGTTGGGCAAGGGTATGTGTGTGTGTGTGTGTATATCAGGAAACAAGTTGTCCCCAAGGAAGCTGCCATCTTCTGGGTCAGGGGTCATAATTGTTTAAAGAATTCTGTCTCACATTTTGTGTTCCTGATTTAAAGGCTTCTAAGACAGGTAAACTTTTTAAGTATTTGCGTTTCTTTGCCTGCTACTGCGCATAATTTGAGCTTTAATACAGTGAGTGTCATTGATGTCAGACATAGGGGAGTCATCCTAAGAATATAGGATCTTCCCCTTTCTTTCTGTTTTTTGTTTTGTTGTTTTTTGTGTTTGATGTTCTAAAGATTTTCTGGTAACTACTTTCAGAAAATGAACTAGACTCATGTATACTGGACTACAGCTGACATCACCAGCAAATCTTGGGATGCTCTGATTCTCGATGAAGTCGAGAAAGCTGTGTACACACTCAAGCAGTGCGTAGTATGCTTGGAGAACTACTCAAGTGCAGATGGCCATAGGTCACCAAGGCTTGCACTGTCTTTCAGAGAACATGGGAAACAAAACAGTTGCCAAAAGAATGGATGTAGTCCGGAGTGAAACAGAGCTGGCCTCTGTGGATTACCTCTGGATGATTTGTTATTGGCTGGTCTCTGTGGATTGCCGCTGGATGATTTGTTATTGGCTGGTCTCTGTGAATTACCTCTGGATGATTTGTTATTGGCCGGTCTCTGTGGATTACCTCTGGATGATTTGTTATTGGCTGGCTCTGTGGATTGCCTCTGGATGATTTGCTATTGCCGGTCTCTGTAGATTACCTCTGGATGATTTGTTATTGGCTGGGCTCTGTGGATTGCCTCTGGATGATTTGTTATTGGCTGGGCTCTGTGGATTACCTCTGGATGATTTGTTATTGGCTGGGCTCTGTGGATTGCCTCTGGATGATTTGTTATTGGCTGGGCTCTGTGGATTGCCTCTGGGTGATTTGTTATTGGTTGGGCTCTGTGGATTGCCTCTGGATGATTTGTTATTGGCTGGGCTCTGTGGATTGCCTCTGGGTGATTTGCTATTGGCTGGGCTCTGTGGATTGCCTCTGGATGATATGTTATTGGCTGGGCTCTGTGGATTACCTCTGGATGATTTGCTATTGGCTGGGCTCTGTGGATTCCCTCTGGATGATTTGTTATTGGCTGGCCCCTGTGGATTGCCTCTGGATGATTTGTTATTGGCTGGCCCCTGTGGATTGTCCCTGGATGATTTGTTATTGGCTGACTCTGGATTGCCCCTGGATGATTTGTTATTGGCTGGCTCTGGATTGCCCCTGGATGATTTGTTATTGGCTGGCTCTGGATTGCCCCTGGATGATTTGTTATTGGCTGGCTCTGGATTGCCCCTGGATGATTTGTTATTGGCTGGCTCTGGATTGCCCCTGGATGATTTGTTATTGGCTGACTCTGGATTGCCCCAGGATGATTTGTTATAGGCTGGCCCCTGTGGATTGCCAGTGCCAGGGCTGCGACTGCTCAAGCCAGGTTGAAGCTGCGGATAGTGGGCTGGAACAAGCGGCATGGAGGGAACACCAATGAATTGGCACAGAAGATGAGACCCAGCCCACCCACTCCCCCCCACCCCCCCCCTTAAAAAAGAAAAGGTTCCACTTCATGAGCATGCACTATCTGAAGCCGTCATTTCATTTTCAATTCCCCTTCAACCTCCTGCTGAGGAAAGTTAGGAGAAAAGATGGAAGAAATGAAAATGTTTTAACATTTCATCAGGTGTTTGTGGTATAGGAGTGATAGAAAACTTTTTTGCTTAGTTTGTTTAGCAACCAGCAGGGCAGACAACAGATTCGGTGACCAGCTGAAAAGTAATCCGGCTGAAAAGTAATATTGTTCTAGAGCCTAATATTTGGCTCAAGGACCCTTGACATTCCAGAGAAAGGATGCCCAGGAACCCCCTGTTTCAAAGGAGGTGGGGAACACTGATTATTGTCCATTCACTTCTCTGTAACTAGTGATCAGCCAGAAAGTCAACTCATACACTGAGAGAAAAGATCCACAGCTTACAGTGATCAAATGAATGAGTGTTCCTGGTACTGGTATGTATGACATTGTAACTCTCTGTCAAAGGCCCATGAACAATGGAGGGTGAATGTTTACAACCTCTTACACATGATTGAGGATGGAGATCTGTTCCAGAGCATCTTGCACAGCAATCCTCAGAGCTACTGCCGTGGGACTTTGACATGATAATGATGAATTAGTAATGTGTCTAGTCAGATTATGTGGGCTTAGTGCATGTCATGTAACATGCGTGGGAAGTCATTATGAGGCTCTGTCTTGTATTCCCTCGCCCCACTCACCTCCTTCAAAATGTATGTATGTTTTTGAGCTCACAGTAATGGAGTTTTTGTGTTTGAAGCAGAATCATACCAGTACTCTGTGTGTGTGTGTGTGTGTGTGTGTGTGTGTGTGTGTGTGTTGTGTGTGTGTGTGTGTGTGTGTGTGTGTGTGTGAGAGAGAGAGAGAGAGAGAGAGAGTTTAGGTAATCAAATGAAAAAGAAATCATCAAAATCATTATCCCAGGACCTTTACAGATACTGATTTTTCTAACATTGCTCAGTAGATCACAGTTATGTAGAAATCATTTTAAAAAGATGTGTTATGTATGTGCACATTTTTTTTATGTGTCTTTTTCTTTAGAAATGATTCAGACAAAACTATTCCACGTTTGGCTGTTCCAGAATTTGGACGAACTGACGGAGATGGTGGTGCCTCTCTTCTGTGGTGTTGAAAACAAGCAGACGGAAGTCCCAGAATGGGCTGACCCACCGTTTGGAGCAGAACAGAAGAAGGTGGAGCAGTGAGCTATTAGTAAAGAAATTTTACAAGCTGCTGCATTCACCCGGGAATGAACCAAACTCCTATCCAGCTGTGATTCTGACCAGCTGGTCATTAATTTAAGAAAAAGAAACTTTTTAACTTCTGCATTCCACCAGGGTCTTTATATGGATTCTCTGCTGCTTACTCTCTTCCATTCCTCCCTTCCCACCCTCCCGTCTTCCAGTGCCCCCCCCCCCCCCCCTTTCCTTCCTAGTATCTTTGCCATGACTCCTCTTCCACTCATATATTCCCTAGCAGAGGTTCTTTTTTCATGTTGTGAAAATGTAGTCCAGTGTATAAAGTCAGGGCAAACAGAGAAAGTTCTGCATTACAGTGGTTCATGATGTGATTGAAAACTACCTTCATGCCCTAGATCAGAGGTTTGCTGGCACAGTTAAACTGCCAATGCATGGCTTTAGCAGTGTGAAAGAAAAGACTGTGGTACCGTCTGTCTAGTAGCTGGTACAATCACAGGTGGAAAGAGCCAACTGAAGGGTGTGATTCACTCTTCTGCTCCCAATGGAGGGTGGACAGGAAACCAGGAGAGAAAGATTGAATGCTTTGCTGTGACATGCTGATAAAAGCACTAGACTTGTGATCCTGAGGTTAGGGGTTCGAATTTTGGTACAGGGGGATTTTTCCTTCGGAGTTAACATTGGTTCTGACTCCATTCCCCATACAGTCCTTGAATGAGACTATAAACCGAGGTTCAGTGTGTGAACGCACACACATCTTGCACACACGTCAAATCCCATCACCAACTTTTGGAAAAGAAGGCCAATTTGGCTGTTGGTATGGATGACACGTTACACATAGCATGCACCTTCCCCGAAGTTGGAGTGTGGCTGCCTTAATGGCGGGATGAAAAACGGTCATACACACAAAAGTGTCAGAATCTTCAACTGGATGAAGGTGGACACTGAAAGAAAGAAGAAAGCGACCAGGAGCCAGCTGGGGTGGGAACAGATCTGAGTTGGAAGCCTGTGGAGCCTCAACACCAGTCAGAGGATTTTACTGTTGTTGGTGCATGGGGACAGTGTCATGGCTGAACTAAATTGAACGCTTTCCCTGTTGACCTTTCGCCTTAATCAAGACAAAATGTATTTTGTTCTTATCAAAGATACAGTGGAGTTCTGATGGAAAGAAGCAGATTAGACACAAGACTGTTTACATTTTATTTGTCATCTTTGTCTCTTTTATTTATAAATGTTGCTACATATTTAATGCTACATAATTTGTGCAGTTCTGTTAAATCCCTTTCTATTTGGAGGAACAGACTTGTGTATTCACCTGTTGTGTGGATGTCTGAAATATATGACCACTTTTGTGCAGTATATCACACTAAAATCAGTTATCTGTGATTGATAATCATTCCTCAAACTATACAATGATTATGACAGCGTTGTTACTTTCTGTATTATATTATTTACACTTCCATTACAGCATTTTGAGGTGAAGTGTGTGTGTGTGTGTGTGTGTGTGTGAGTGTGTGAGTGTGTGTGTGTGTGTTTGAGCTCACAGGTGTTGAGGGCAAAGTGAGCAGGGAGGGAGCATGTTGGCAGTGTGCTGGTGTGTGTACTCTTGGTGTGTTTGTTATGGGACTGAAAGCTGATGGATAGTTAAAGTGGACTTTTCTGTAAAAGTCCTGAGCTCAGCAAAGATGGGGTGCATATTCATCTTGTGTACTATTATTATCAAGTATGAGAGGCTGCAGTTCTACAAGCAGTGTCAGTGAATGAGTGAACTAACAAACTAAAATGGTGTGATGGCAGAAAATCATGAAGGCTTTGCCAGTGAAAGACACCCGAGACCTGGGGGTTTCCTGGAGCATCCCTGACCTTCAGCCTTTCTACAAAATGAATGTGAGTTGTTCGTCCTCCTTGTGTTCCATCGTGCTGTGTGTTCTTGCCTAGGTTGAACACTGTTGGACATGGAAGGGAAGGCTGGTTTCAGGGTGAGGAGACTGCAGGCGTAAATTGAAACTACTTAAAAGACTACTGTTCTGCCGAACGAAAGAGACAAACAGGTTACCAAACAAAACACGTCGAATTTCAGCCTCTTAGTCTTCTTCAGGCAAGACAAACAACAGTAAAGATGATCAAAACGAAGAAAAAAAAACAATCACTTACCTCCTCAAATAGGGCACAAAATGGATGTGCTATGTGATTGTTCGTTCTTTGTTTTTCATCGTCTTGACTATTTTTTGTCTTGCCTTAAGAAAACCAAAGGGGTAGAACCATGTTGTGTTTTTGTCTTGTAATTTGTTTGTCTCTTTTGTTTTGTGGAACAGTAAATCTTCTTTAAGTTTCTGGAAAGATAAGATATGTGATCTGTCAAGCGATGTTCCCTAACTTTGAGGGGAGTGAACTTAATGGATATCGTGAACACTCCATTAGCACACTGACTCCAGTTATTGAGGCCCATATTTGGTATTGGTCAGACTCCTCCTAGCCGTCTTCAAAATGTCAAAGCACCAGAGTACTTCTCTGACGTCTTCACCTCTTTTCTAGCTTGTAAATGGTGGTCTCATGTGTTTAAGTTTTTGTCTGGAAGACATTTTTTTATAAACTTTTTTTTCTGATTTGAAATGTTAAAGTTGTAAATTGATGTTCCTTCTTCACCCTTCCCCACCCACTCCCCATATCTCAGCATTTGATAGTTACCACTCAGAAGTTCATGTCAAATGAGGGTTATCTCGAACCCAGCATAGGGCATTGGGTCAAAATTGGAGGGAAGGTAGGAGAAAAAGGAAGCAAGAAAATAGAAGAAGACGCAGTAGCCTGGCAGACAAAGAGAATTCTCTCCATTTGGCAGGTTAGCAAGCATCCTTTGACCTCTAGCATAAGGCAGTTGTTTAGTTGCTTTTGACAGCAGATGACTATGCATACAGCCTAAGATTTGTGCTTTTGTATATGTTGTGTTGTAAAGCTGTGAGTTAGGTGAGGACTAATTCAAACCAGAGTGATGCTGTTTGCAGCCTGGCCATTACCTGGGTCATTTGTTGGGACATGAAGGTCCAGGCAGTCTGCTGTCAGAGCTCAAGGCCAGAGGTGAGTTCGCTGTCATTCTCTGTCCTCTTCACTGTTTTTGGTATGTCTTTTTTTCTTTTTAAGACATGACAGCATTTGCTTTGTCCAGTCTCACAACATTTCATGTGAGATTCAACTTGGAATGGCTGTAGTTATGTTTGTGCAGCTTGTTCTATATCCAAAGTTTGCGCAGTGTCAGATTTACAGCTTAAGGTTGTGACATTTACCATAATGAGTTTGCTGACATGTACTCTTTGCTGTCAGATTTACAGCTTAAGGTTGTGACATTTACCATAATGAATTTGCTGACATGTACTCTTTGCTGTCAGATTTACACCTTAGGGTGTGACATTTACCATAATGAATTTGCTGACATGTACTCTTTGCTGTCAGATTTACACCTTAGGGTTGTGACATTTACCATAATGAATTTGCTGACATGTACTCTTTGCACCATATCTCAAATCACCTAAGAGGATTTGTTGGAACACCATATCTCAAATCATCTAGGAAGGTGTGTTGGACACCATATCTTAAATCACCTCGGAAGATGTGTTGGAACTGAAGTAACCAGAAACTAGTTTCACAGTCACAGACTTCAGTATTGTGTGCCCATATGTGAATGAAAATCTGTGTTTGGTTGTGTTTATTCTTGTGGACAGAAATGAGTTTGACACCCATATCTCACTTTGATCTTCATGTTCTTTTATGTGTAGGTCCTGATTTTTATTGCTTTCAGATTTGCAAAGAGACAACTGTATAATGATGTATAGATAGTATGGTTGCTGCTCACATCCAGTATATGTAAGATATGCTTTTATGTTGTGTAATTTGAAAGGTTTTAATTTGATGTCCTGTGTAAGAGGTTTAAACATTCACTGTGCTTTTCTCCTGCCCAGGTTGGGTGAATACACTGTGTGGTGGCAGAAGCATGGAGCCAAAGGGTTTGCCTTCTTCGCTGTTAATGTGGACCTCACAGAAGAGGGACAAGGGTTAGGAAAAAAAACTGTTGAAACGTGTGTGCATCTTTCTGTCTGAGCTGTTTGGAATGGAAGAAGGTGACTATGGATTCTCTATGTTTTCCTAGTTCATTCTTGTACATGCTTTCTGCATGCTCATGAACTTCATACACACATTTACTCACACACAAATGCATTCAAAGACACTCACAAACATACAGAGACTCATACAAAGGCATACATAGAGTTGCATATACATACATACTGGTATGCAAACTCACACAAAGCACACACACACACATTCATACACACGCACGCACACACACACACACACACACACACACACACACACACACACACACACACACACACACACACACACATTCTCACGACTGTATCCGTGCTCATGCGCATGATTCAAGTTATAAAACTGAAGAAAGAAGATTGTAAAGCATACACACGTATCCTCCATTTTGTGCACACACATACGTTCAGCTCTTCCTGTCTCCACAAATCTCCACATTCACTGTCATACTTGTCCATCTCTTGTTATGTGTTGTGCACATACATTGTTTCCTGACTGTTTTCATTTCGGATAAATGAATGTTCAAATGGTGACACTGAATTGCAGAGCATGTGGAGGACATCGTCACCCTGATTTACCAGTACATCAACATGTTAAGGAAAGAAGGGCCACAGGAATGGGTATTCCAGGAATGCAGGGTATGTATACCCCAGATTCCACACACTACCTTCCCATGCCACTGTGTCCCTAGCCACTAGGTCATCCTGTTTACTTACTGAGGTTGACTAGAACTGCTGCAGTTCATGGAAACCTGGAGAAGGATGTCCTGATGTCTTCACTCCAGTGGCCACATCCTAAAAATGAACTCGTTGCTTTGTTATGGAGTGCAATTCTAGCCATATTTTGAGTTTTCAGTAGATGTACACACAATGACAAAATGATAGTGCTAGACATTATCATTTTAAAACAGAAAAACTGTGAAAGATATACATGATTACAGAAGAAAGTTTGTAAATTGTATGGGTAAATACGCTGGCAAAATATTTGCAGAGACTCAAGCCTTGGAACATGCTCAACAAAATTTGAAGAACCAGGTGATCTGTGTTCTTTAGTGGGGCATCCCAGTGACTCCACATGGGGTTACGGGGAGACAAAAAAGAAAGAATTTGTGAAGAATTTCATGACTGAGTTACAGGGAAAGAAAACAAAGAATTTGTGAAGAATTTCACAACTGAATTACAGGGAAAGAAAAGAAAGAATTTGTGAAGTATTTTATGACTGAGTTACAAGGAAAGAAAAGAAAGAATTTGTGAAGAATTTCACGACTAAGTTACAGGGAAAGAAAAGAAAAGAAAGAATTGTGAAGAATTTCACGACTGAGTTACAGGGAAAGAAAAGGAACAATTTATGAAGAATTTTATGACTTTTCCCAGGAAATGATGTTCCCTTTGTCAAACAAACACATTCAGTATGGGATACTTCACTTATCAGAAGTTGGATAGCCCTTTACAGTAAAAATTGCCTTTCATTCACATCTTGTTTGGGTAAAAGCCAGTCCAGGACCTGCCTGGAAAATGACATGGAGAAAACTACACTGTTTTCAGTCTGTGGGAAAGAACTGCATGTTGTTAAATGTTTAAGGAATAACTTGCAGGTTTGCATACACAACGATTCGAGATTCTATCAGCGCTTAGGCTTCAATAAGTCACAGTTGGTGAAAGACCCACCAAAGCCAATGGTCTGGCATGGTACTGTGGAGTTACGAATAGGGTCTTACATTCAGTGAATCTTTATTTGGAAGTAAATAGCTTCTTTTTCACTTAACATTTGAAAAAGAAGAGCACATACAAATTTTCAGAAATAAGATGTAAAAAATTCATATTCTTTTTACATTGCCAAATATACTTCCGTTACCATGGAAGCATTGTGATTTTGGGGATGCCTTCGCTGAAAAGACATTTTGCCTTTGCAGCTTCGCACACCAGTTTGAATGTCATAAGGTTTTAGTTGGGGAAAGTTTGGATATTTTATATTGATAGTGCTGTCTGACTCTTGGTAGATTGAATGGAACAGGAAAAGAAGCTCCAGAAAACAAACTTCTAAAGGGATGAAGCCTTAATTTAAAGGGTATTTGACAAGGTAGGTAGGGTAGGGTGGGATGGGGTCTGGATGGTGCTTCATATGTTAGTATTGACCAATTAGCTGTTGTAGTGTATATCACTTGATCATTGACTGACTCCCTGTCAGCTTATCTTGGCTTTTGTGTGATTAGTAAGATACTGTGATTCTTTGTTCAGTTGAGGAATGTCATACAGCATTATACCACTGGGATTCTTTGTTCAGTTAAAATGTCATATAGCATTATACCATTGGGATTCTTTGTTCAGTTAAAATGTCATATAGCATTATACCATTGGGATTCTTTGTTCAGTTGAGGAATGTCATACAGCGTTATACCATTGGGGTTCTTTGTTCCGTTGAGGAATGTCATACAGAATTATACCATTGGGATTCTCTGTTCAGTTGAGGAATGTCAAACAGCATTATACCATTGGGCTTTTCTTTGGGTGCAGTATGAGGGGGAATGATGTAAATAGTGGTAAATTCCTTTGTGTGCAGGATCTTAGTGCTATGCAGTTTCGTTTCAAGGACAAAGAAAAAAACCAGGAACTACGTTTGTAACCTGTCTTCCTTGTTACATGTGAGTGTATTCAGTATTTTGAAGGTTTCTATGTCCAGTGTTTTGATACAACATGTCCTGCTTGCCCCATCCTTCTAGCTTTCTTTCATGTAACCGTTGTGCTTTGTTCTTGATCTTAATGATCTGTTTAAAGCATGGACTGTAATCAACTATGCATTGGGGTTCCTATGCAGGTACACAGCCATTTTACAGTATTAAGCGAGGCTTGAGAGTTTTGTATGTCAAGTAGCTTTTGTGCCTGCGCGCGCTTTCAGAAGTTTATGGACAACAGATGAAAAAAAAAAAAAAGAAGCAGTGAATGATGCATCTTGATGCTGGAATAAGAAAGATGGAAATTGGATTAGATGATAAATGTTTACCTCTGCGCTGTAACAGACAGTATAACTTTAATTGAGGTATTCTGGATGGTGTGACTGTGACAGACACCATCAGCTTAATTGAGGTATTCTGCATGGTGTGACTATGACAGACACGGTGACTGTGACAGACGCTATCAGTTTAATTCAGGTATTCTGTATAGTGTGACTGTGACAGACACTATCAGTTTAATTGAGGTATTCTGTATGGTGCTTGAATGCTGATCACATCTGGCAGGAATTCCCCATGGGAGAAGTGTTGAGCGCACCATACCTGTTCACTGAGTACCGCTCAGAACTCATCACGATGATCCTGGATTTGTTGACGCCAGACAACATGAGGTGCTGTACAGATGGATGTCTGTTTGTCTTCATTTTTGTGTGTCATCTGTCTCTGTGCTCTTGTTTCCTATTTTGAAAATTGTTATTCGTTGTTCAGTAATTTAATTACAAAGCCTTTTTCTGCGCGCAATTTTTTGTTTCTCCCCGTTTATGCCTAGGCTCAGAAAATAAATTGTATCCCAATATAACATGATTGTACCCCTCTGTTAACAATAGCATGCCTATGGAAAAACTAGTACATGATTGTCCTCATGAATATTCAGATGAATATTGTAATTCTGTGTCACACCAATACAGAACTCCAACATTTTATGAATATACCCAAACATGCCCACACATATACACACAAGAGGAAGGATGGGATGAGGATGGAGGGAGGAAAAAAAGAGATAGGAGATGAAAAGAAATGATTAAGCTATCAAGACATTGCAAACCAAAAAGTGAATAGCATTTAGAACAATGTGTTACAGTGGAAGGTAATGTTAGGGAGTGAAAGGAAATGGGGTGCAGAGAAGTGCGGGGGCAGACTTTGTTCATTGGGAGGACCTGCTGACAATAACCTCTCTATATCCTTGCCTCCTTCCCTCTTTCTCTCTCCCTTTCTCGATATTCTCTCTCAGAAAGGCATGCTGTTAACCGTTGAAAAAGACGTATTACGCAGACAAAAAAAAAAATTCTACTTCGTTTTTAGCCTGTTGGATGTGCTTTATTTTTCCACCAACTTTTCCCTTTCCGTGTAAGATGACAATGCCTTTCGTGTGTGCCAAGTATGGTTCTAGTTTGCAGAACAGTTTCTTTCTCTGTCGCCCTTCAAAACAGCGAATTCATACCCCCCAATTTTTACTCTAAATCTCCATGTGTTTATGTCTTGTTATTTTGAAGTGCATACATTCTAGTGCTTACAAAAACAGATTTTCTTCACATTACCTGTCCAACACATGTCTTATCCCCGCTTGGCGTGGAAGACAGCCATACATCAGGATCCTCCCACCCCCCCAACCCCCTAAAGAAAAAAATTGAGAGTGGAGGCTAACTCTACCCAAACCATTAAGTCTGCACGAGTGATCTCCCTTAACTCATGACATTGCACCCTGATTGGTGGAGGTCAGTTTTGTCCTTTTCTTGCCAAGGGAACGTGCGCCTCTGGACTTGTCGCTGTGTTCTATTTTGATATGGATTCCCTGAAGGGTCCTTTCGAGTAGGCCCTTGCTGCTCAGGAGTAAAGCAGTTCTTCACTGCCTTCTGTTGAAGTGAAAACAAGGAATCCTCTTTGTATGGCATTGTCGCTTTAGTTGTCATCTTCAAGGAATGCCCTGGCATCAGCAAGTCTGCTTTCAGCCATTCTCCTCGATCAGCTAGGGTTTATTTATCATGTCGGAAGATTTGTTCACACCTTGATTCAAACAGGACTTGGTTTGGTTGCACTGGTTGTACTCCTTTTGCACCCTACCACTCATGCGAGGGTTTGTCTAGCTGGACATGGCACTTTGGTTTTGATTTCGGCTCTTGACTGGAACAGCATGAAGGTTTTCCGGTTTGGGCTAGAGCCATGCCTGATACTCCCTGCTACGCCATTGCTTCTACAGTGCGAGGGTTTCAGGAGACAGGCCAGCATCTCCTGCCAGCAGGTTCCGCACTCTCTACCCCTGTATGCCTGGTCTCTAAACAGTGGTTGGCTTCAAAAATGTCAAGTAGGCCTTGGATGAATTTGCTGCTGTTCTATGGCATCAGCTTGGAGTTACCCAGACAGTGCGGCTCTTAGGGGGGTCAGTGGTGTGAAAGGGGAAGCGCTTGGTTCGTCAGGTGGACATGGTGAATCTGACTGCCTGTTTCAAAGGTATGTACAGTGATATTGAGGGAGAACGTGACTCAAACCTGCAGAGGAGGACGTGGATGAGTATGAGTTTAATGAGTATGGTACTCTTTTATACTGAGGTCTAAGATCATCTTGTGATGAAAAGATGTTAAATAAAACTACTGAACTGAACTGAACTGAACTTTTTATACTGTCTAATCGTGTAGCCGTTCCTTGAAGGCACTGTTTGTGAGCATGTCTTGCGGAATTTAGCTTATGGCGAGTTCATACATTTCTTTTAAGAGTGATGAGCAACACTGCCTGTTTGTTTAGTTTTGCTAAACCTTCTGGAGTTGCTCAGTTTGTAGGGTGCTGAACTTGTGACCCTTGAGTTGAAGGTTTGAACTGGTGCCAGGCTGTTCCATAAAGAGGGAATTTTTCCCTGGGAGTGAATTGTTGGTTCTGACTCCAATGTGCTAGAAATCCACCATATAAGTATTGAAACCAAGGTTCCTCGTGTGAACGCATGCTAAACCAGGAGATAAGCAACTGTCTTTCATCCTTCATTTTAAGACATTGGGAGGTATAGTGTTTCTCATTTGATCATCCTCTTATTAAAGTTAAAGAACAGTGTATCCTTTGGGAATTCCTGCAGCAATGACCTTTATCATAACTTTGATAGTGGATGACGAGTTTCAACTCATGGTGAATATTTTTTCCTGCTTTTTGTGTCCTTTTTTAAGTCGGGGAAGGGGCAGAGAAATTACAGCTGGTTGAGACTCCTGTCCAGTGCCTTTCACTGTTCCAGAATTCTCCTTTCTTTGGTCTCTAGGAGTGTCTGGGGTTGGCCTCTTTGACCACTCGTGTCTTCTGCTCCTGTCACTCAGTACGGGGGTCATCTCATTTGACACTTGAGTTCTTTATCTGTGGTATAGTGGCCTCAAAGATTTCCATTTGGCTCCCCTATTTATGGCAGTTCTTTCTGCAGGGGGCTCTTAGCTCCAGTAAGGAGACTTCATGGAATTGACTCTTCCTTGTCCTTCAGCCTTCTTCACAATCCTTTCCTTGGTTCAAGGAATGGGAAGTCTCCTATCAGACGATACCCGTCTTAGCAGAGACCTTTCTACCTGTCAGGGTGACCAGAAATCATGGTTGGACAAAGACCTTGAACCTTGAAGGTTAGAACAACAAAAGGAAGATCTTGGCAAACTGGTTCCACTAGGCTGGCATTTCCCTGGTCCTGGCCAAGGTTGGAAATGTTTGCTCACACTCTGATGCTATCGTTTATGTATATACTTGAATGTCACTTTTGTTTGGGGCATTTTGTGGCACACCCATTCAATGTTTAATGACTTTTTTTTTTCATTATTATGTTTGAGTTATGGGCCTGTTGTTTTCCACATCTGTGTTTGAATCTCATAAAATCATACCTTGTACCAGGTGGAATTCCTTCTTGGGCCTTTTCGTCTTTATTGGCTGCAGTCTTCTCCTTTTCCTGATCCAGGGGATGCTTTGATTTCTTACTCTTGGCTCTACATTATCATGGAGCATTTGACGGAGAGTGGGGTCTATGGTTTGGGCCTCCACAGGTCAGCTGAGAACTTTAGGGCCATGTGGCGCTGAACTCTTGGTCAGAGTTTTGGTTGGCTGCATTCTCCTGTGCTCTTGGAGGAGGATACATTCTCAGGCGAGCTTGGTCCACCATCCTTGTCGATATTCAGGCATTTATTGGGACAGGTAATTGGAAGGAAAGGCGTTTTATCATTGAAAATAGTTTTAAGTATACTTACCTGTCCAAACACTGCGACATTCTGCCCCTTCACTGCTTGGTTGAAAAGGGGTGAAAACTGAACTGAACTTCATGAGGTTGTGAAGGTGTGGGCTCCTTAAGGGAGATCACTCATGAGTGCTTGGTGGTATTAAGTAGAGTTAGTTCCCCTATCTCAGTTTTTTTTTTTGTGGTCAAAATGGAATTCTTATGTATTGCAATGTTCAGTGCCAAGCGGAGATGAGGCATTTATTTGGATAGGTAAGTATATCATAAAATTAAGGTGTTTTTGAAAAGTTTTTTTTTTTAGATTTGATGTATATGTTACATTCCAGCCTATGATTTAGAATATTTATTTACATGTGTCTTATAACAAGCACAACATGGTATTTTTATACAGTGTTACATGTCTCAAAACAAACACAGTTTGGTCTCTTTACATGTTAACACTGTCTTATCTGTGTGTTTCTTATAACAGTCACAGCATATCTTTATAGTGTGTTCAGTATATGAGTCCTAACAAACACAGTGTATCTTTTATTGTGTTATTTATGTGTGTCTTGTACAAACATAACATGATATGTTTACATGGTTCGTATACGTGTGTCTTATAACAATTTCAGCATGATAAACTGTACATCGTGTGACTACAGGGTGCATGTGTCAACCATTGTAACAAACGTAACATGATATATTTACATGGTTTGTGTGAATGTGCCTTATAATGAACTCAACATGATATCTGTGTTGTGTGACAACAGGGTGCATGTGTCAACAAAGAAGTTTGAAGGCCAGGTGGATCAGAAAGAAAAGTGGTATGGCACGCAGTACAGGGTGGACGACATCCCTGCCTCAGACCTGGAGGTCAGTCTACAGTCTCACATCTCATTGTCTTGAGGTTTTGTCATTTTCAGTTGGTGCCACTTGGGGGAGGGGGGGGGGGGAGCGCGGAGGGAGCTCAAATGTCTGCATGAGGAATTTGATTGAAAATAACCTACAAGTCATGATATATTTGTCAATGAAAATAGATTTGATAGTTATGTAACTTGTCTAGTTTTCTGCTTTACAAATTACTTTTTTTTTATTTGATGTTGACCTTTTTTTTCTCATGTTTGATACAGACACAAAGAAAGTTCCAAACAGACATGTTGCATGCTGTTCAGATCAGCATTATATCCTCTTCATGAAGATTTGGAAAACTAGACTCTGGTAGAAAATGTGAGAACTGGTTGCCTTCCAGTTTATTACTGTATTTGATCAGTCATGTAACATCGTTAGTTTTTATGGTAATATGACCTCTCCAGCTCGAATTCTGATTGGTCAGACCTTCTTCATTCCACTTTTATGCTCTCAGTCTGAGGAGCCATTTGCTACGTTCCAGACAGTTACTGTGGAGAGCTTCAAACATATTTGTTGTCTGAACACAGATAACATGAAAGGATGTCAGGTTGACAGAGGATGTTTTTTTTTTTTCTGCTGAAAAGGGATGGAACAACTGTGGTTTGCACAAGAACCTGAGGCTGCCTGACCGCAATGAGTTCATCCCGAGCAACTTTGACCTAGTGGCACGAGAGCCAGAGGTGGGTTTCATTTCAAGAACACTGGTGATAGTGTATGTACAAGCAAGAGAACAGAAAAACCAAATAATGTTACTGATTAATGTCAAGACAATAGGAAGCAGAAGGTCATCATTATTTTGGTGCCAGAGTGGGTACAGAATTAACATCCAAACTGACACTGCTGGGGATAGAACTCCCTGGTTAAAGGTGGGGATGATGTCAAAACCAGACACCTGTGTGCATAGTGTGCGTGTTTGTGTTTTCCACCCCTCCAGCACAGTGCGGTGACAGCCCTGATAAGGCCCTTTGCAGTCGGCTAGGCTATATGCAGCATTATCTCCCTCTCTCTATCCCTCCAGCACACAGTAGCCTATCCTTCGACAAAAGTTACATGTGGATTTAGCCCTTTCAGCCTTGATATAGACACTAGCTGTGTGACCCAGCTGGCATGTTTTGGCTTGTCAGTCAGTGTGGCATGTTTTGGCTGGGCATGTTTGGCTGGCCAGTCAGCCTGGCATGTTTGGCTGGCCAGTCAGCCTGGCATGTTTGGCTGGCCAGTCAGCGTGGCATGTTTTGGCTGGCCAGTCAGCCTGGCATGTTTTGGCTGATCAGTCAGACAGGCATGTTTTGACTGGTCAGTCAGCGTGGCATGTTTTGACTGGTCAGTCAGCGTGGCATGTTTTGCTGGCCAGTCAGCGTGGCATGCTTTGGCTGGCCAGTCAGCGTGGCATGTTTTGACTGGTCAGTTGAAGATTGGGATGCCTGTACCAAACTGTCATACATATGGTTCAGTGCATGAAAAGGGCACATGGCTACAAAAGTATGATTTTTCTGCAGTATGTTGAATTGTTGAATTTCCATTGTGTTTGAATAATCCATTCTGGAATAATTATGAGCCAAACAGATTCTTGTGTCACTCCATCAGTGCTTATCATTCCCACAGGTTTTGTTATTACTTTAGTAGCTTAGTAATAAAATGCAAATAAATATGACTGTGCGTAGTCAAATACATGTTTACAAGTAAGTAAATTCATACGACTTCTGGATCAATTCTTTAGGTATTACTTGCTACCTTCCTCCTCTATGATTTCATCCAAAATTTACATCAGTGAAACATAGTATTGACTTGTGGTGTCTGAAAAAGAAAAGACTCGCAAAGATATTTGAAATTCACTTACTCTAAGCAGCACATGATACAAGAGGGAACTAGCTTTAAAGTACTTTCCCTGTACTGACAATTTGTGCATAGAATAAGGGCTAAATATGCAAGATTTACACACAGACTGACACCAGACTTCTGGTTAGGTGCTGGAAGCTGTGTGCATTCTTGTGCACTGACCAGAGGTGGGGTGCTGGGCAGAAAGAGTTTATGTTCTGGTAATTGTGTGTACGTGTGTGTGTGTGTGTGTGTGTGTGTGTGTGTGTGGTGTGTGTGTGTGTGTGTGTGTGTGTGTGTGTGTGTGTGTGTGTGTGTGGAATGAATGTAGATGGTCACACATAGAACCTACAGTTAAAACCTGATCAAAGAGCCTTTGAGGGGTGGAGTGTTTCACACATGCTAACCCTGAAGACAGACTCTCCTCTTTCCATGATTTTTTTTTCAGCGGGGATTGAAGACAGGATCCCTGGATAAAGAGAACAGTGGTTTTTGTGCTATTTCAACCAGGCCCCAGTGATTGCCCAGTAGGATGTGTGTTCTGATTGTTGGTCAGATATTTGATTTGGAGGGGGGGTTGTTGTTTTTTCTTTGTGTGAAAAGTGAAAAGCATGCTGGGTTGTGAAAACCAAGTTCTTCAGGTATGTTGAAAGTGTCCACGTATGTGTGATTTTTGTTGTTGTTGTTGTTGTTTTTTTTTTTTAAACAAATATGTTGGTACAATGTATATATGGTGAGCTTTTGTTGCACATTACTAGTTGTTGTTTTTTTTTAAGAGCAGATATTTCTAATTATGTGCTGTATTGTTTACCTCTTTTATAATTTTCAGAATCCAGCCCTTCCGGAGATAATCAGGGTGAGACGCAAATTTGGTTTTATCATAGAATATGTGTCTGTTGGTGGTAGAGAGGTGGTGGTTGAGGTGATGTATGTCGGGGTGTATGTGGATGAAAGAGAGAGAGAAAGAGAGTATGCCGGTTGTGTAGGTGCATGTATGGGTGAGAGAGAGTGAAAGAGAGAGAGAGTGTGTGTGTGTGTGTGTGTGTGTGTGTGTGTGTGTGTGTGTGTATGTATGTATGTGTGTGTGTGCTTGTGTATGTTTGTGTGTGTGTGTGTGTGTGTGTGTGTGTTGGACTGTTCTAGATGGTGTACTGTTATTGTTGCAGCTGTATTGTTGCCACTGCTGTTCCTATTCCTTTTTTTTTTTTTTTTTTTTTGGCTCCAATAGCATCATTGTAGCAGTGAATTTTCCCCCAGGAATATTGAAATTTTTTGATGTAATGAAATATTCTCCCATTTTTTGTTGTCCAGGAATATTGATATTTTTTGATGTAATGAAATATTCACCCATTTTTTGTTGTCCAGGAATATTGATATTTTTTGATGTGATGAAATATTTACCCATTTCTTGTTGTCCAGAATGTTGATATTTTTGATATGATGAAACATTCACCCATTTCTTGTTGTCAGGAATATTGATATTTTTTGATGTGATGAAATATTTACCCATTTCTTGTTGTCCAGGACACAGCGTTGAGCCGATTGTGGTTCAAACAAGATGACAAGTTTCTCAAGCCCAAAGCCTGCATCAGTTTTGACTTTGTCAGGTATAGGTTAGCTTGTCTGTGCACATTTGTGTATATGCATACATATTGGTGTGTGGGTGTGTGTGTGTGTGTGCGAGAGAGAGAGAGAGAGAGAGAGAGAGAGAGAGAGAGAGAGAGAGAGAGAGATCAACTTGCCAGAAATACCACTGCAAGTACAGGTGCATGTTCAGCTTCGGAAAGATAGGGAGAGTGGCCGATCTTTCGCAAAGAACTAAATTTGTTGTGACAGATTTTGGTTCAAAGAATCAGAGATCCAGAACATGATCAAGAGTTGTGTCCCTTGGTCCCAAACCATCCAGACCCAAAAATGAATTCTGTCGTGTCTGTCTGAGGAAACCAGGAGAGGGTGTTGGGTAGGCTGTACACACCTTTCTTACACATTCTTACCTTTTTAAGGATGAGGAGGCTCCATGGTGCATGCCACTCAGTATTCAACATCCAAGTTACTCTCTGGCAGCAGGAGACAGTAGTATACTTCTGGGGTTTCTGTGAAGACCATAGTCATTCTAATATGTTCCAACTTGTTCCTAGATGTTCTCATATGTTTTTTTGGTTTTGGTTTTTTATATCAACTGTTACTTTAGATTGGTTGTTTACTTTCAGAGCTTGACTTTGTTTCAGATATGTCTTTGCATTTTCTATTCTCTTGCAACAGACTGTGCTGTAATTAATTATTTAATCCTATTATTAATCCTTACCAAAAATGATTTTTTAGAATATTGTTTTACCCCTCTTAATATAAACATAAAAGTTGGACGTATTTATCAGTGAAAAAAACTAAAACACAAATTTGCTGTCAGTATGCTTTAAATATGTTATTGCTCATACCAAAATGCTGCTGAGATGTATAAAACATGACATCTTGACTGCCAGACACAAAAGTGTCTTAATTTCCATGTTCAAAGCTCTTTGCATTAAAAGCACCATCTCTGTAAAAACAGAATATTTTCCATTAGCTGACATGCAAAACAAAGCATGAAAGATGATTGCACCTGTTAATGAATAGGTAGAAAGAAAAACGGGAGAATTTTTAGATTGTTGTCACCTACACATGGAACGGCTAACAGTCACAGCTGCCTTGCTGTCATGTACACACAGCATACCACCACAGAATTGACAGTATGTAGTTCCAATGTTAACGTGCTGGCAGTCCCAGATGTGGCACCTGTGGTCAGTGGGATGGAATAGTGTGACAAGACTTGTTCTCAGCTAGGGAAGGAACCCTCCAGCTACAGTGACTGCATCTGACTAGTCTATAGGGTGAGATCTGTTTTGGCAACCAGCTGTGTAAACTGACTGGTGCATGATGTGTAGTCATGTTGTGTAAAGCATGTCAAAACAGCTCAAAACGTCAGCTGTCCAGTCTGCTCATCAGTTCAGCACAGCATACAACATAGGCAGACTTGAATTAGGGCAGTGCTACTCATGAATGGATGAAGAGACATAAGCATGAAAGGACCACACCTGCTGTGGATCTTTATTGTCTCATGGTTAGATAACTCCCAGGATGCATTTTCAGGTGTAGGATTTTTCCTCGGATCCACGGATTTCCGTGGTAGATCCTTGTTCATCCGCTTAACAGCGATCTGTGATTCATGTCTTCAAAAACACTGGGTGTCATTTATCCGCAAACTATTCAAATTCTTGAATGCTTGGATTCGCAGTTAACTTGGTAACTTTCTCCCTCCGGTTTTTGTGATCTTCAAAATGCGACATGTCAAACAGACGTTGTTTCATGCAGAGAAAATGTTTCCTGCGACAGTTCTTTGAAGAACAAGTGAAAGTGGGTCTGGTTGGAGAGTAAGGTGGATGATGATGAAGTGATAGGCTAGTTCAAAAAAACTAAAACAAAATTAATGCAAGGTGTCCAGCTCCACACTTGGGAGCTGGACATCTTGCATTCATTTTGTGTGCCATTAGGTTGAAAAGGAACTCCTCTCATCTACACTTGGTCCAAGTTGTGAAAGACAGTAAGTATAGTTGATTTTCATAGCTTTTTGTGTAAAAAAAAAATGTTGGCTGTTTTCCTTTAAAATTTGTTAATTGCAGTCTCAAAATGCACCAGATTGCACAGAAATTGAATGTAGCAACCAAAAAAATTTTCCAGGGGACTCCCCCCCCCCCCTCCTTAGACTGTTTCCTCTCTTTTTTCCTTTAGGGAGAGTCCCATCCCTTTGGTGTTTTTTTGTTGAGACACCCATGGTCAGTGCAGACTTTGTTGCTTCTTTTCTTTGGTCTTGCATTGCGAACAGAGATTGCAGATTTATTCTTTTTATTCATCCTCACTTTTTCTACAATTTAGTCTTTAACTCTCACACTGTCCCTCTCTCTCTCATGCTCACTCCCCCCCCCTCCCCCCCCGCTCTTTCTCTCTCGACGTGTATGTATGGGTGCCTGAGTGTGTGTGCATGTGAAAGTGTGTGTGTGTGTGTGTGTGTGTGTGTGTGTGTGTGTGTGTGCACGCGCATGCTTGTGTGCATGTACGGTTCTTTTGTGTGTGTGCATGTAGGTGTGGTGGGTTTGTGTGATGTGACTATGGGAGTGAGTGTAAACATTAATATAATGAACATTTGATATCTTACATATGAATGCTTTTAAACATTGTTGAATATTCTATGATCACTGCAAAAGAATTTTCCTTTTGTAAGAGGACAGTAAAGTGAAGTGAATTTAATTCAGTCATTTTGACAATGTGGAGGGGTTTATCATGGAGGCAGTTGAATGTGTGATTCAAGCGAGTGTGGAGTCTGAATTTTGCACAAAGAACAAGTTGGAGAGAACTACTAAACAAGTACTGTTTCAAAGGTGAACTTAGTTTCCAAGCTAATGGCATATATCAGTGTTAGTATGAGGTTGCCAAGAAGATGAAAAAATCTTCAGCTTTTTGTTACTTGCAGATTTAGTAAACTCAGAATTCTCTTGGGTTTTAAGCTAATGGCTTATATCGGTGTTAGTATGAGGCTTCCAAAAAGATGAAAAAATGTTCAGCTTTTTGTTACTTGCAGAGTTAGTACTCTCAGAGTTCTCTTGGGTTTTATTTCTCTTGAAAACAAATTAAGCTGCTCTGATAGCATGGATCTTCAGCATTTTGAAGGGCCATGGGTTTCTGACAAAGTGTATGGTAGTTGGAGTTTGGTTTTACATGTTGCAAAGGTCTTGTGCCTTATTTCAAGATGTGCCTAATCTATGAATGAAATAACATTCTTGTAAAGAAACAGTGCAGGAGCATAAAGCGGTTTTTTTCCAGCAGGCATACTTCATTTTATCGTCTCTGTTTTAAATGCTTGTAATTCATCATTTCTGAAGCCATTCTTTTGCTTTTCTCTGTAAATCATGGTCCTTAAATCCTCTCATATCTTTTTTTCCACAGATAAGGGCAATGACTCTTGCACAAGCACCACTTGAGTTGGTGCAGAAATGTGGCATCAGTGCCCAGTTTTGTGAAGTGTTACTGTCAAACTGAGGTTAAAAGAGTCAACAAAAAGGGTGATATCTATTAGTATAAACAAAATTTCACTGTTTTCTGGCAGTATGTTGACTTGTTCATGGGCAACCTTTTCTGATGTAAAGCCTGATTCTTTGTGTGCTCAGCCCGTATGCCTACATCGACCCACTTCACGCCAACATGAACACGCTGTTTGTGGAGCTCTTCAAGGATGCTCTCAATGAGTATGCCTATGCGGCTGAGATCGCTGGTCTGAACTACAACCTGGTTTGCTCTCTCTACGGCATTACGGTATGCCCTGCATGCACATGCATGCGCACACACACACGCACGCACGCACGCACAGACGCATGCACACACACACACACACACACACACACACACACACACACACACACACACACACACACACACACACTCTCTCTCTCTCTCACGCGTACATACCCATACATACAGGCACGCATGCACGCGTGTGCGTTAAGCACAAACCCTCAGTGACATGAATGCAAACATGAAGTGGCATTCAAGATCACACAAACATCCATCATCTGTACACATACTACAGTTGTACATATGTTCACTCTTATTTCAAACTCTGGTAAACAGCTTTGTTTATATATCAGATTGATACACAAGTATTTATACACAGCACAGTACAATGCACAATATCCTACAGGACAGTCAACACAGTGTAAAACTGAGTACAATTGAGCAGTTTTTTTTTAGTGATTAATGCAAGAAATCAATATATGCAACTTTAGCTAGTGGTGGAACATGCACCTGTTAGCCCTACAAACTCTTGAGCCTGGTAAAAATGCAAAACTGACAGTTTGAAAAGGTAAAAGCAAGTAGGCTGGCCACAAACATGAAGATCATGTACCACAGGAGTTAAGTTCTCATCCTTTTGAGAGGTTCATCTCTGAGCGTGTTGCTCCTCTCTCCTAACTACAGGTGTCTGTATCATTCGGGCCTGGACATATTGTGAAAGACAGTTTAGGCTACCACCTTGTTACGTAGTCTCAGCATCATCTTCATCCTCATTGTTCATTACATATTTTTTAAAAAGTCTGAAATTCTGTGGCTCCTCCTGCCTTGGTCTCATGGTGTCCTTAGTTTTGAGAGCCTGTATGCTGAGTTCATGTCTAGGGTGTCAGTTATGAGATCCTGCATGGTGAGTTTATGTCTAGGGTGTCAGTCTTAGCAAATTCATGGGACTGTTGTTGGCTGGCCATGGTGGCCTATCCCAGAGGGGGGATTCCCACTCCAGCTGACTTCACACACTGTACAGTTAGTGTTGTCAGTGGCGGCTTTTGCTGCTGGGAGTCCTTTGTAGGTTGGATGGGAACAGGCACCACTGAACATCACCACGTTGAACTGGCAGTAGTGCAGCCTCTCCTCTCAGGGGTTGTCACAAGTCTAACATTGGTTGTTTCCTGTGATACTCGGACTGGCTCAGGACGAACTTGGGTGTGGCTGTGTAAGTGGAAGGGAGCTGGGAGCGCTAGGGAGAGGAGAGCAGGGACAGTGACAGGAGAGGCATGGGTGTTACATGCCTGAGGGGGTTGGGTGATGAGACAGAAATACAACAGCTGCTTGAAGCATGCAACATTCTCACATTGTGTGTGCCTGCACACTGACTGGGATGATTGTGTGGGACTGTATTCAGCTGGAGGTGAAGGGTTACAATGACAAGCTGGAGATTCTGCTGAAGAAGATCCTCGATCGCTTGACCTCCTTCACCGTCAACCCTCAGCGCTTTGACATCATCAAGGAGGCTGTAAGTGGTCATGACTTTCCGCTCTGTGTGTGTGTGTGTGTGTGTGTGTGTGTGTGTGTGTGTGTGTGTGTGTGTGTGTGCCCCTGCATGCGCAGGCATTCAGTGTATTTGTATGTAAAGGTGTGTGTATATATGTATATATATGTACATGATGAAATGTATTATGGTAGTGTGTGTGTGTGTGTGTGTGTGTTTGACATAAAATGTTATGATATTGTGTGTTCGCATGCCTTTCTGTGTGTTGTGTGTGTGTGTGATGGAGTTGGGTATAATTTGTGTGTACGTATGTGATGGAATTTGACATAATATTTGGGGAAGGGAAATGGGTGACTACCTCTGCAAAATTTTATATCATTTGATTCAGTATTCAAACACTTAGTCTCGTTGTCTTCCGTTAGATTCATCAGTATGTTACTGTTGTTAGTGGGTGAACATGACGTGGCTGTTCAGTCTTAAGTGAGACTCAGAGCAGCTTGATTGCCGGGGTGTGTGTGTTCCTGGCAGTATGAGAGGGGTCTACGAAACTTTCGGGCAGAGCAGCCTCATCAGCATGCAGTTTATTACACCACTGTCATCATGTCTGAGGTCACCTGGACCAAGGACGAGCTTCTGTCGGCTCTAGAAGGTGAGATCTTCACTGCCTAAGAAACAACTGCCTGTCTGTGTGCTGGTCGGTCTGTCTGCTTTCTGGGATCCTATTTGACTAATTAAAGGGATTTTTTTGTTCTTGAACAAATTTCAGTTGTTGTAACTTTCTTGCAATTCTGATGTGGCCTTGAGACTGGTGGGGCTTTAAAGAAAATGATATGATTTGTCCGAGTGGAAAATTGCCAAACAATACAGTTAGTCTTGTTTCTACACAAATCATTTAGGAAAACTTATAGTCGAGCAATATTTTTGCCAAACAATACAGTTAGTCTTGTTTCTACACAAATCATTTAGGAAACTTATAGTCGAGCAATATTTTTCTCAATCAAAGAAATATGATCCATCAGCTTATGTAGTTTTATTTATGCCAATGAATTTTTTTTGTGTGTGTGATACAATTTGTTTTGATTCAGCCTTTTGTTAGTTACTGTGATTTTGTGTTTTTTTCCATAATGAATGTTAATGGAAGGATTTGCAATCATTGTCATAGAAATTAGAAACAGTTTATTTTTTTTTGGTGACCCATCTACCCTGGAAGTCACTGACATTACCTTCGTGCCACTTCTTCCTGCTGCACTTCACACAGCCACACTGAGGCTTGTGTTGTTGCTGTAATTCACACAGCCACACTAAGGCTTGTGTTGTTGCTGTATTTCACACAGCCACACTAAGGCTTGTGTTGTTGCTGCACTTCACACAGCCACACTAAGGCTTGTGTTGTTGCAGCACTTCACACAGCCACACTAAGGCTTGTGTTGTTGCTGCACTTCACACAGTCACACTAAGGCTTGTGTTGTTGCTGTACTTCACACAGCCACACTAAGGCTTGTGTTGTTGCTGCACTACACACAGCCACACTAAGGCTTGTGTTGTTGCAGCACTTCACACAGCCACACTAAGGCTTGTGTTGTTGCTGCACTACACACAGCCACACTAAGGCTTGTGCTGTTGCTGCACTTCACACAGTCACACTAAGGCTTGTGTTGTTGCTGCACTACACACAGCCAACTGAGGCTTGTGTTGTTGCTGCAGCACTTCACACAGCCACACTGAGGCTTGTGTTGTTGCTGCACTTCACACAGCCACACTGAGGATTGTGTTTGTTGCTGCACTTCACACAGCCACACTAAGGCTTGTGTTGTTGCTGCAGCGCTTCACACAGCCACACTAAGGCTTGTGTTGTTGCAGCACTTCACACAGCCACACTGAGGCTTGTGTTGTTGCTGTAATTCACACAGCCACACTAAGGCTTGGGTTGTTGCTGTACTTCACACAGCCACACTGAGGCTTGTGCTGTTGCTGCACTTGACACAGCCACACTGAGGCTTGTGCTGTTGCTGCAGCACTTGACAGAGCCACACTGAGGCTTGTGCTGTTGCTGCAGCACTTGACACAGCCACATTGAGGCTTGTGCTGTTGTTGCTGCACACTTGACACAGCCACGTTGAGGCTTGTGCTGTTGCTGCTGCACTTGCACACAGCCACACTGAGGCTTGTGCTGTTGCTGTACTTCACACAGCCACACTGAGGCTTGTGCTGTTGCTGTACTTCACACAGCCACACTAAGGCTTGTGCTGTTGCTGCACTTCACACAGCCACACTAAGGCTTGTGCTGTTGCTGCTGCACTTGACACGCCACACTGTGGCTTGTGCTGTTGCACACAGCCACACTAAGGCTTGTGCTGTTTGCTGCTGCACTTGACACGGCCACACTGTGGTTTGTGCTGTAGCTGCAGCGACCTGCTTCTGTTGGTGCAATTGAACACACTAAGGCTGCAGCCACACTAAGCTTGTGCTGTTGCCACTTTAGTGCCAGCAGGCCTCAGGTTGGTTTGAGGCTACAAACAGACTAGGCAGGGTGCAGCGACCTAGATGGTCAGTGGCGTCTGTTGGTGCCTGTTCTAATTGAACACAATGAGACTGCCTTTACTTTGCCTCATAATGTTCACAGTCATGGTTTAGTCATGAATTAAGACGAGAGCAGTTGCTCTAGAGTGATGCTTGGCATCACATCTCTCCCCCATTTTACTGTCATCTGCTGACACTGAACAGTGACACTGATTCCCCAAAGCCATGGACAAGATTCCACTTTCCCCCCTCCTCCCTTGCTGTTCAGCCCCCCCCCCCCCCCCCCCCCCCCCCCCCTCCTAGTTGTGATGGTCAGCAGGGATATAGATCATCTAGGGACACCATAGAGTTCCTATTCTGGTCTTGTTCACAACTTCATTGTTTGTACTCCATGCCCTTTGTTCATTAACCTATCCCAGTGTCAACCAGACCAGAAATACATGGAACATGTCTGGTGTTGGTAAGCCTGGAAATGTTGAAATTACTGCATACAGTGATTTGCTGACAGGATATGTTTGAATGATGTCTCCGTGAGAGTGTGTGTGTGTGTGTGTGTGTGTGTGTGTGTGTGTGTGTGTGTGTGTGTGTGTGTGTGTGTGTGTGTGTGTGTGTGTGTGTGTGTTGTGTGTATGAGAGTGTGAGAGTGTGTGTATGTGTGTGTGTGTGTGTGAGTGTGTGTGCATGTGTGTATGCTAAACTACCTGTTGTTGATGTGGTGTCTTTGTTGCCACACAGATGTGACAGTAGAGAAACTCCAAGCCTTCATTCCCCAGCTACTGTCCTTGCTGTACGCTGAGGGCCTGATCTACGGCAATGTAACAAAGCAGGTAAGCTGCTGTACGCTGAGGGCCTGATCGACAGCAATGTAACAAAGCAGGTAAGCTGCTGTCCTTGCTGTACACTGAGGGCCTGATCTACGGCAGTGTAACAAAGCAGGTAAGCTGCTGTCCTTGCTGTACGCTGAGGGCCTGATCTATGGCAATGTAACAAAGCAGGTAAGCACCATCAACATACATGGAGGTGGCTTGATGTGTGTTTTTCAGGGGACAAGTGAACTTTTTTTAGATTTAAGCCACAAATTGTGCAAACAAATCAAGTCTCAAGAAATATTTCAAAGCTGTAACGAAGCTTATATTATGATATCCATGGTTGGAAGTGAGTTTGACAGACCGTATATGTGACTAATATAGCAGTCATCCACACTGCTTATTTTCAAGGTTTGTCAAAATTTTCTATTTTTTTATGTTTCTGTCCAATTTTTCTGCCTGCCTATGAGGCTTACTTCCCTGCTACTTACTCCGGCTACCAAAAACAGCATTTGTCCCATGGTAGCCGTGCTCAGCATTTGTCCCATGGCAGCCCAGCACAGCATTTGTCCCATGGCAGCCCTGCACAGCATTTGTCCCATGGCAGCCATGCACAGCATTTGTCCCATGGCAGCCCTGGACAGCATTTGTCCCATGGCAGCCCTGCACAGCATTTGTCCCATGGCAGCCCTGGACAGCATTTGTCCCATGGCAGCCATGCACAGCATTTGTCCCATGGCAGCCCTGCACAGCATTTGTCCCATGGCAGCCTCAGCATTTGTCCCATGGCAGCCCTGCTCAGCATTTGTCCCATGGCAGCCCTGCTCAGCATTTGTCCGCATGGCAGCCTCAGCATTTGTCCCATGGCAGCCCTGCTCAGCATTTGTCCCATGGCAGCCCTGCTCAGCATTTGTCCCATGGCAGCCCTGCACAGCATTTGTCCCATCACAGCCCTGCACAGCATTTGTCCCATGGCAGCCCTGCTCAGCATTTGTCCCATGGCAGCCCTGCACAGCATTTGTCCCATGGCAGCCCTGCTCAGCATTTGTCCCATGGCAGCCCTGCTCAGCATTTGTCCCATGGCAGCCCTGCACAGCATTTGTCCCATCACAGCCCTGCACAGCATTTGTCCCATGGCAGCCTCAGCATTTGTCCCATGGCAGCCCTGCACAGCATTTGTCCCATGGCAGCCATGCACAGCATTTGTCCCATGGCAGCCCTGCACAGCATTTGTCCCATGGCAGCCCTGCTCAGCATTTGTCCCATGGCAGCCCTGCTCAGCATTTGTCCCATATCAGCCCTGCACAGCATTTGTCCCATGGCAGCCCTGGACAGCATTTGTCCCATGGCAGCCCTGCACAGCATTTGTCCCATGGCAGCCTCAGCATTGGCAGTTCACAGGGAGCAGCCAGTATGAAGTATTGTGAGACAATCCCCTGAGGATATTTTGCACTTCTGTCAAGTCACGTTGGTGAAAGAACTGAAAATATCCGTGGATGGCTTGCTGAGGGCATGATTGACTTTAAAAAAGAAAGAAAGAAGCAAAGGAAAGAAAGAATCAACCACATGTTAGTTATATGGAATAAATGTAAAATTCATGGCAAGGTTATGTAAGAAAACAAATTGAATTGCACAGTGTATTTCACTAAGATGATGATTGCTATGAACATGCAGGCATATTTCCTGCTTTGTCTTTGCTTTTGCCATCTAGTCTCCCCCTCCAATTTTTATATCTCAAAGAAAAGAAAAATGCAAGATGATGAGGAACATAGATTTTTGAACACACATTCTGGAACAGGTGTATTCTTGGTACAGTCTTTTGAACTTTTTTTTTTTTTAATGAGTTTGCAGTATGGAGGAAAAATGTGAATGTGATCATCAACCTGAAAGTTAAGGAGGTAATGTAATACTGCCAGGAGATTATTGTGACTGTCACATTTCTGAGCTCTCTGTTCTGTTTATTGTGATTTGCCTACTCCACCACCACCACCACTTTAAGTGCTGCCTGCACAGAGCGTAGTCAGATTCAGAGTGGCTGTGTGTGGAGTGCATGGTCCATGACGGAGATTCAGGTCAGTCTAGTGAGTGTGAAATGGCTGACACACTGTTCCAGAAAGCGATGGAGATCACAACAATGATGGAGGAGACGTTGCAGACAAACTGCAAAACAAAGCCTCTGGTGCCTAGCCTGCATCGCAAACACAGAGAAATTCAGCTGCCCGATGGTCAGTCACTCTTCTGTTCTTTCCCAGTGTTGTTTTTTTTCTCTTGCAGTGAGTTCTTTTGAATGGTACCGAATTGCCCAGCTTGGTGTAGATTTGCAGTGTACCCAGTCCTTTCAGATTATGTAGCATTGTTGATTTATTGCTGTACATTGTGTTAGGAAGTCTTGCAATGTACTTTGTTTCATGCATTGGGTAACATGATTTTGTATGGCTGTACTTTGCATTTGTCTTGGTATCTTGTGTATGGGCAGAGTTTATGGTAGGTCAGCCAAAACCCTAGAGTAATTTAGCTCTAGGTAAGTTTAAATCACAACAGGTTTTTTCTTTTGCCCGCAGGCTGAAAAGTGTGATACGATGATTCCTTTCATAAGTAATCAGTGTGCTGTTTTTCTGTGGTAATGCACATGGCAGAACATTGGCAAAACTCATATTTCTGTCTGAACATTTTGGAATTTATGAAGTGATGGATTGGTGTAATGTGCAAGCACACACCAGTCGGTTCAATGATTTGACTGAAAACAGCTGCCATCGTGGTGAAATGGTTAGTGGGAATGACTTACGATGAAGAGAGTGTTGTTCAGATGTCGCCATTACCAAGGATAGCTGTCTTTAACCAGCTCACTACTGAAACCAGTAAGAGATACAGAGCAGTGTCCAGGGCCCTTAAAGGAAGGTGATTCTCCTCAAAAGGGTCAGTAGTCTGATCTCTGTGTCATGTTTAAAAGGGTCAGTAGTCTGATCTCTGTGTCATGTTTAAAAGGGTCAGTACCCTGATCTCTGTGTCATGTTTACAAGGGTCAGTAGTCTGATCTCTGTGTCATGTTTGAAAGGGTCAGTAGTCTGATCTCTGTGTCATGTTTAAAAGGGTCAGTAGTCTGATCTCTGTGTCATGTTTAAAAGGGTCAGTACCCTGATCTCTGTGTCATGTTTACAAGGGTCCCTGAACCCTGATCTCTGTGTCATGTTTAAAAGGGTCAGTAGTCTGATCTCTGTGACATTTTTAAAAGGGTCAGTAGTCTGATCTCTGTGTCATGTTTAAAAAGGGTCAGTACTCTGATCTCTGTGTCATGTTTAAAAGGGTCAGTAGTCTGATCTCTGTGTCATGTTCAAAAGGGTCAGTACTCTGATCTGTCTGCCCCATCCCATCACAGATGTTACAGTCCATTACAGATGACCTGATCTGTCTGCCCCATCCCATCACAGATGTTACAGTCCATTACAGATACCTGATCTGTCTGCCCCATCCTATCACAGATGTTACAGTTCATTACAGATGACCTGATCTGTCTGCCCCATCCCATCACAGATGCTACAGTCTCATGACCTGATCTGTCTGTGTTATTTCAGTAGACGTGTATTACATCTGTCACTGTAGCATACAGATGAGGAACGGAAGGGGATGAATGTGCATACTTGAAACCCAATGAAAAAACCTTTCAGTTGCTACTACATCCACCAGCAGCCCAACGACGTGCACAACAGCTCCAGTCTGGAGATCTACTACCAGTGTGGCATGCAGAACACAGAGGGCAACGCCCTGCTGGAGCTGTTCTGCCAGGTCATTGGCGACCAGTGCTTCAACGTCCTCCGCACACAGGAACAGCTCGGTAGGCACAGTGGGCCTCTGGGGATCATCTTGGGGGTGCATTCAGTATTCAGTGAGGTTCTTGATATCAACAGCTGTCTGGGCTCTCTCAGAGCTTGATAGAGATGAGTTGTTTGAAGAAGTCTGTATGGTAGGAGTTTCAGAATTGTAATTAGAGTTGTTTTAGAGGAGCACTTGAACTTGAGGGGAATACAGAAAAGGTGAGCAGGAAAATAAAGAAAGAAATGCCTGCCACATGTGAAAATGCTGAATCAGTATTTCCTCATGTTTTTATTTCTTCTTCTAGCATTGTCACTGATAACCTGAAGGACTCGGGACAGTAAATAAAAGGCTCAGAACAAAAGGCAAGGTAGCATTCATTCACTGTAAGTCTGCTCAAGGTTCTGTACCTGCAGCATTCCTTGGAAGGAAAAAATGGAGGCAAAGTCTGTTGTGTGCCCATGTGGATGAGGTCCTCATCCAGCAAAGAGCTGCTGGGGAGAGTGACACTGAGTGGTGATGTGTCCAGGGTACATCGTGTTCAGCGGGGTGCGGCGGGCGAAGGGCGTGCAGGGCCTGAGGGTCATCATCCAATCCAACCGCACGCCAGCTTATGTGGAAGGACGGGTGGAAGCCTTTCTGCAGAAAATGGAGGGTGGGTGGGAGTGGGGGGTGGGGAAGTTCAGTGAACACATGGGAAAGATGTGTGTATGTGCGTGTGCGAGCGTGTTTGTATGTGTGGGGGGGGGGGGGGGGGGGGGGGGGGAGGTGAGCGTTGATGTATATACAAGTACATGTACTAACACAGGCTTTTATGTAACGATTTATAATGTGTCTTTGTAAGGTCTTTTGTACTTGCGAAATGATGTGGAGCAGAAGAAAAATTTCCGATAGACAATAAAGTTGATTAAATTGGATTGAAGAAAAAAAAAAAATTCCAAGGGACAATAAAGTTGATTGAATGAACTCAGAGTTATAGGAGTTTCAGAACTGTAATCACAGTTGTTTTAGTTCAGTGAACACGTGGGAAAGTTGAACTCTGAGGTATAGGAGTTTCAGAACTGTAATCACAGTTGTTTTAGTTCAGTGAACACGTTGGAAAGATGAACTCTGAGGTATAGGAGTTTCAGAACTGTAATCACAGTTGTTTTTAGAGGAGCGCTTGAATTTCAGGAAATAAAGAAAAAGTCAGCAGGAAAACAAACAAATAAAGAAATGCCTGCCACATGTGAAAGTGCTGAATCATTATTTCTTCACGTTTTTTTTTCTTCTAACATCTTCTGTTGCCAGTAACTAAGAGTTGTCTGACAGACAGGGAAACAAGTATGGAGACAACTTGGCCTAGTGCTTTGTTTCTTGGTAGGACATGATGGGGCTCATTGGATGGTCAGATGGAGCCACCTTTTTATCTTGTAATTTCTTTCTTCTTTTTTTTTTGCTGTTTTATTTTTTGTAGGTAAGGCTGTTTTGAATTTTTGATACAATGTACTAATCTTGGCATATTCTTTTGAATTTTGAGTGAAGTCTCTACATCAGCTGGCACATATGTGTCTCTGCTTGCGTGCTAGTTGACTGCCTTTCATCCATCTTCTCAGGGTGAGATCCGGGACATGTCGGAGGAGGACTTCCAGAAACACGTGGCAGCTCTGGTGACACGCCGCCTGGAGAAACCCAAACGACTGACCATGCAGAACGCCAAGTACTGGACGGAGATCTTGTGTCAGCAGTACAACTTTGACAGAGGTGAGCTGGTGCATGCTCTTGGACCCAGCCTGATGCTATTGAAGGGATGGAGAGAATTCAAGTTGTTTTGTTAATACTGTCAGGAGATGGTGTTATACCTGACTTTGTACACTCAGAACATTGCTGTCTTATGTACTGTCAGGAGATGCTGTTATACCTGTCTGTGTACATAAGAACACTGCTGTCATATATACTGTCAGGAGATGCTGTTATACCTGTCCCTGTACACTCAGAACACTGCTGTCATATATACTGTCAGGAGATGCTGTTATACCTGTCCCTGTACACTCAGAACACTGCTGTCATATATACTGTCAGGAGATGCTGTTATACCTGTCTGTTTGCACTCAGTCCATATGTACTATCAGGAGATGCTGTTTATACCTGTCTGTTTGCACTCAGTTCATATGTATTGTCAGGAGATGCTGTTATACCTGTCTGTGTGCACTCAGAACACTGCTGTCATAGCATTTCTCAGGTCACTGGATTTGGATCCTCTTTTTTTTTTTCTTTCTTTTGGTTTCCTTTTTGGATGGATACAGGACATAGTGGATGAATGTTCCCAGTTTATGTAGAGCAGTTCCTAAGATTAATCTTTTTTTTTTTTTTTTTAGCTCAAAGTTGGTAAAAATGATCTCAAGTGCAACGTGTCCAAGCCGACTTCTTGCATGCTGCGATAAAAAAAGATATATGCATGCAGATACGTGCGTATGCTCACACAAGCCCACAAATCACACACACATGCACATGCACTTCTACACACGCACACGTGCACGCGCGTATACGCACACACACACACACACACACACACACACACACACACACACACACACACACACACATATACACCTTCCTCTGCAGTCATTTCCATTTTCGTTTGTTCATTTATTTATTCATTTATTTCAGTTGATCGCTGCACACAGAACCTGGGTTTGTTGTCTATCTGAAAGGCTAGCACTCAGACCTCTGTTGGTGGTGTGTAGTGCACAGGGAGAGAAAAATCTGAAAAGTTCTCATGTCCTAGGTGATTGTGTTAACCACAAGGCCGCCACACTGCTGATCATGCTCTGATTGTGTTCACCACAAGGCCACCACACTGCTGATCATGGCTTTGATTGTGTTCACCACAAGGCCACCACACTGCTGATCATGGCTCTCTCAAAGTCTGCCATCTTTGTCCCTGCTTCCCTGGCAGTGTCGGGTGTGTTACACTCCACTGATCTGCCTCCCTGGGTGTGTTACACTGCACTGATCTGCTTCCCTGGGTGTGTTACACTGCACTGATCTGCTTCCTTGGCAGTGTCGGTGTGTTACACTGCACAGATCTGCCTCCCTGGGTGTGTTACACTCCACTGATGTGCTTCCCTGGCAGTGTCGGTGTGTTACACTCCACTGATGTGCTTCCCTGGCAGTGTCAGTGTGTTACACTCCACTAACTTGACATTGTCTCCTTCTTCCACAGTCTGGTTCTTGGTGGTTTCACATACAAAACATGTAAAGTGTTGGCATTTAGTATCGGGACATTGTTTTTACAGGCTTCAGGTCTCCCTGGAGTCTATGACTTACAGAGAACTTCTGTTTGAACCTTCTTTGCTTCCTACTGTGGCTTAAGTTCAGTCTGTCAGTGATTGGTTTTAATTTGAAATTTTCAGACAACAAATTTCTGTTTTGGTGCTGGTTTGCAGCTTCAGAACTGCTGTGTATGTGTGAAAATCTTGTGTCCGTGTAGATACCATTCAGGCCTGTGTTTCAGATAATGTGGAAGTGGAATTCCTGAAAACTGTCTCCAAGGATGACCTTTTCAAATTTTACAAGGTCAGTTTTATCTTGCTTTATGACATACTCATTTGCAAATTATTTTTTATGGCATTGTTGTGTTTTTGTGACATACATTTGCAAAGTAGTATGAGTTGAAACCAAAAAGGTCCCCAGTGGAATGTAAAGTATGCCTCAGCACTGACTGAGTTTCTGTTTATATACCGAGTATCTGAACTGAAATAAATGCCAATATTTTACCGCTCTTGAAAAAATACATCCTTTTTTACATGTAAATTATAGCCATAGAGTCATCTCTGTGAGTGGTATCCTCTACAGTTGTCACAAACCAGAAAGAAATTTGAACGTCTGGAATAATTCTGTGAATATGAGATAAGCTTGAAATTGATTCAGGAAAAGTTATATATTTAAAAAGTGTACTGAAATGTCATGTTATTTTTTCAGAATGAAGTTTACCGTATTTGTGTTATTCTTTTGAGGGAATATTGCCCGCAGGACTGCAGCATGTTTTAGGAAAATGCCTTGTCTGTGTGTGTGTGTGTGTGTGTGTGTGTGTGTTTGAAGTGAAAAACAGTGTTGTCTTTTCCTTGTTCAGGACAAGATCGCCTACAATGCTCCCCACAGACACAAGCTGTCGGTGCACATTGTGTCCCAGGCAGGGGAACAGAACGGCGCTCCTGCTGAAGATGCCTCACAGGAGGTAGACACGCCAGACGGACTCATGCCGCCGCCTCCTTTGCCTGAGGTAAACGCTTCAAGGTCACATGGCTCGTCCAGTTATGTATGTTACATCATGACTCATCGAGTGACGCATGTGTTGTACGGTGACTCGCCTAGTGACGCATGTGTTGTACTGTGGCTCATCTAGTGACGCATGTGTTGTACTGTGGTTCATCTAGTGACGCATGTGTTGTACTGTGACTCATCTAGTGACGCATGTGTTGTACTGTGGCTCATCTAGTGACGCATGTGTTGTACTGTGGCTCATCTAGTGACGCATGTGTTGTACTGTGGCTCATCTAGTGACGCATGTGTTGTACTGTGACTCATCTAGTGATGCATGTGTTGTACTGTGGCTCATCTAGTGACGCATGTGTTGTAATGTGGCTCAACTAGTGATGCATGTGTTGTACTGTGGCTCATCTAGTGACGCATGTATTGTACTGTGGCTCATCTAGTCACATGTATGTTGCACCATGACTCATTTCATTGCATGTATATTATACCATGACTCGTCCACTTACACATGTGTTACGTGATTACTGATCTCTAGGTACAGGTGTGTTGTACCATGACATGTGTTGTAACAACTTTATTGAACCATGACATGTCCAGTTACAAGTGTGAAAATCATGACTAGTTCTGTTCAGTGACACATGAGTTAAACCATGACTTGTCCAGTTACAAGTGTGAAAATCATGACTTGTTCAGTTACAAGTGTGAAAATTATGACTTGTTCTGTTCAGTGACACATGAGTTAAACCATGACTTGTCCAGTTACGCATTTATTACACATGAGTTAAACCATGATTTGTCTAGTTACACATTTATTACACATGAGTTAAACCATGACTTGTCCAGTTACACACTTAGTGCACATGAGTTAAACCATGACTTGTCCAGTTACACATTTAGTGCACATGAGTTAAACCATGACTTGTCTGGTTACACATTTATTACACATGAGTTAAACCATGACTTGTCCAGTTACACATTTATTATTACACATGAGTTAAACCATGACTTGTCTTGTTACACATTTATTACACGTGAGTTAAACTATGATTCATCCAGCTGCACATCTATTAAACCATGACTCATCTAGTTGCACATGTGTTATACTGTGATTCATATAGTTACACGTGTGTTATAGTGATTCTAGTTACACATGTGTTATACTGATTCATGTAGTTACACATGTGTTTTACTGTGATTCATGTAGTCATACATGTTATGTCATGACTTCTAGATTTTGCTTGGTTGGTTGGTTGGTTGTTTTTATTTTGTTTTTTTTTTTTTGTTCTGATTGAATATAGACCAAAATTTTTGTGTGTGTTTTTATCAGATCTATTGTCTAGTGTCTGGGTGAGATCTAGTGGACCTCTTGTCCTGTGTAAATTGAAATAAATCTGATCGGTTGTCTTGTGTGATTTGAACCTGTATCTGGATCTCTTACCCTGTATAAACATGCATTTCAAGGAAGACAGGATTTCTGATCCTGCAGTCTCTTGTCCATGTGGGTCATGGTTTGTGTGTTCAGCATGAATTTAGGGGAAAGAACCCTGTTGATATGAAGTTTTGAGGAAAATCATTGTCTGTGTGACAGTTGTCAGTTGTGGAAACCAAACTGTTATCTCTTGAGTTTGTTATCTTAGGCCTGGGAACGAACTGATCACTTTGTTTTCTTTGTAGTTGTTGTACTTTTGTTGTGTATTATACTAACTGATCATTGGCTCCCTTATTCTAGCAAATGTGCCTCTGTGAGTGTGTGTGTGTGTGTGTGTGTGTTTGTGTGTGTACCTGCATGCTTTCATCAGTTCTGTTTGGTACAATTTAAAGATATTTTTCAGTCAGTGTTGATGATTGTCATTGTGCAGCCTCAGGTTGTGACAGACATCGCTGATTTCAAACGCAGCCTACCTCTCTATCCCTTGATTCGGCCATTCATTGACCTCACCAAAGCACGCTCCAAGTTGTGAATGATCAGGCCGGGGCTTCGATGGTGCCTGTCATGGGAAGCTGTGACAGAAAACATGGAGAAGACTTTTGTTGTTTGTTTGTATGTGATTTTGAAAACATGGAGAAGACTTTTGTTTGTTTGTATGTGATTTTGAAAACATGGAGAAGAGTTTTGTTTGTTTGTATGTGATTTTGAAAACATGGAGAATAGGTTTGTTTGTATGTGATTTTGTTTGGTTTTGTGCTTCTTAGCTGCCAGCCATTGCTCATGATTGTGCTTTCTTACTTTTACCCATTTTGGACATTAGTACAGGTTTGCTGTTGTCTCCACTGTTTTACTTGTATTAGGGAAGAAAGGGAAGTGGGAAAAAGGCGTCTGATGGGTGCTGGTCAGCAAGTTGTAATGTCAGTCCAGTGCTCGGTCTTCATGCGCACCAGGCTGTTTCCCTTTACAGAATGGGGATTGGGCCCACTGGTTACAATCGGCATGGTCTTTACAGAATGGGGATTGGGCCCACTGGTTACAATCGGCATGGTCTTTACAGAATGGGGATTGGGCCCACTGGTTACAATCGGCATGGTCTTTACAGAATGGGGATTGGGCCCACTGGTTACAATCGGCATGGTCTTTACAGAATGGGGATTGGGCTCACTGATTAGTCAGCATGATCTTTACTGAATGGGTATTGGGCCTACTGATTAGTCAGCATGATCGTTACTGAATGGGAATTGGGCCCACTGATTTACAATCAGCATGATCTTTACTGAATGGGGATTTTCTTCTTTTTTTTTTTTAATATCATTAATTCAATAAGTTATTTTTGTTATTTATTTTTTTTATCTTTAGGTTAACCATTGTTAGATAGGAAAGATGTTTTAGATCATTTTTCATCTAATATCATGAATGGTGAACAGATGTTAAATAAAACACTGAACTGAACTGAACTGAACTGAACTGATGGGGATAGGGCCCACTGATTAAAATCAGCGTGATCTTTACAGAATGGGATTGGACTCGCTGATTACAAGCAGCATGATCTTTACAGAATGGGGATCGGGCCCAGTCGGCATGATCTATACAGAATGAGGATTGAGCCCACTGATTACCATCAGCATGATCTTTACAGAATGGGGGTCGGGCCCATTGGTTACAATCAGCATGATCTTTACAGAATGGGGGTCGGGCCCACTGGTTACAATCAGCATGATCTTTACAGAATGGGGGTCGGGCCACACTGGTTACAATCAGCATGATCTTTACAGAATGGGGGTCGGGCCCACTGGTTACAATCAGCATGATCTTACAGAATGGGGATTGGGCCCACTGGTTACAATCAGCATGATCTTTACAGAATGGGGATTGGGCCCACTGGTTACAATCAGCATGATCTTTACAGAATGGGGATTGGGCCCACTGGTTACAATCAGCATGATCTTCACAGAATGGGGATTGGGCCCGCTGGTTACAATCAGCATGATCTTTACAGGATGGGGTCGGGCCCGCTGGGTCGGGCCCACTGGTTACCATCAGCATGATCTCTACAGGATGGGGGTCGGGTCCACTGATTACCATCAGCATGATCTTTACAGGATGGGGGTCGGGCCCGCTGGTTACCATTAGCATGATCTTTACAGAATGGGGATTGGGCCCGCTGGTTACCATTAGCATGATCTTTACAGAATGGGGATTGGGCCCGCTGGTTACCATTAGCATGATCTTTACAGAATGGGGGTCGGGCCCAGTCGGCATGATCTTACAGAATGGGGGTCGGGCCCACTGATTACCATTAGCATGGTCTCAGGAAGGAGGACCAGTGCTTCCTCACCCCAACTGGAAGACACTTCGTGGTTTCCGACAGTTTCGGCAGTTGTGGTGATTTGCAGAGATACATAGTCCTGCATTACATGAACATTCAGTCTTGCTACAAAAAAAAATGGAACAAATAGATTCAGGCTGGTGAGTGTGCTGTCCTTTACAATCTGGTGTGATTGTGTTTGACATGGGAACAGTTTGAATTCTACACCTCTTCAGCTCTGTATCAGTGGGTTACCCAGGCAGTCTGTGATTTCATACTGCATATTGGGACGCAGGCATGGTGTAACAGTGCATTATTGTCTCCCTTTCTTCATCTTCCCATGAAAAACACATTGGTCAAGCAGCTGAACATGCAAGTGTTGTTGGGCCACGTTGATCATGTCAGTTAGCCTTGTGTTCTATGGCATAGCCATGAAGCAGGTTACTGTCCTGGCAAAGCAATTTGGCACACATTGGAGTGGATTATTTTACCCAGTTGTACATGCAGCACCAGAATGATTTCAATTTATTCACCACTGTTTATGGCTTAGGTCTTGTAGAGAAATGATGAACCACACATGTACACAGAAATGTAATCAAGTTATTTCTATTTGTTTGTTATCCCTTTGTATTTTCATTGTTGTTGCTTCTCTCATTCATATTCAAATGGATGGATACTGAGCTGCTGGAATAAAGAGGTTTTCAGTGAAGGGTTGATCTAATTGGTGTGCTAGAAACATCAGCAATGGAAGGGTCTGAAGAACTTGTTCTGCTTGGACTGAAGTGGATACAAGCTTGTGGTCCTTTAACTGGTAGATTCTGAAGAGTTAAGAAAGAAAACTCTTTCCCTACGCATACCAGTGGAGCCCGTCTTTGTGTACATGTATTGTGTAGGGTTAGGCGAGCTTTGTGTACAGCGTATTTTGCAATTAACTCCTTTTTTTTTTTTTTAGTGTTGACCTTCTAAGTAGATAACAGGCATTTTTGAAAGATAAATTCAATGGATAATGTAGAGCATTAGTTTCAGATTATATGAAAAGTGGTTTGTGTGTCTGTGTACACTGTAGAGCCAGTGCTGGGTGGTTTCTTGTGAGAGAGCACAACACCGGAACCTGTCAGCAGGCAGTAGGTAGGGAAAAAAGCTGAGGTGTAATTCAGCTTTCTTCATCCTCACTATTGTATTGCTTTTTGGTTTAGCTTGGGTTAGGTATGGTTGAGGATCATCACTAGTGTTTTGTTTTTGGGTTTAGCTTGGGTTAGGTATGGTTGAGGCTGCAGTTGAAGAAGGGGATTTCACAATGGTCAGGGCATTGTTTTGGAGTGTCAGATTAACATCCGAGGATTTTTTTTTTGGCGTGTTAAGCAAACCAAATACCATTCAGGCATAATGTGTACAGCAGATACAGAAGTGGCTTTGTATACTTGTTTTGTTTTGCTCATGGTTTCAGGTCAGGTGGATTACTGATGTGATAAGCACAGATTTCATTGCAGCTGAATACTAAGGTTTTTGATAACAGTAATGATAATGGGAATTTGTTACAGCCCACTTTCGAAAAACTCTGAGCACAGAAAATCAGTAGATGCAAAGAAAAATGTTGTGAATAAAGAGACATGATCCATTTTAGAACAACATGTAGAAGTGCACTCACACACACACACACCATGAAGATTCAGAGAAAGATGTACTTCCTTACTTTCCTGCAGTCTTGCACACATACACACACAGCATGAATAAACATGACCGTTCTGTGGATGTGGAAGTATCCATTGTTCAGAGACATTCATGACAGAACAAATAGTAATTCAACGTATAACTGCTTCTTTTTCCTATTGTATTTGAAATGTTATAAGCATGGTGAAAGACATCATGGTCGATCTTATTATTGTAAATGCAGTATCCAGCTTTGTTCTTTCCAGAAGTAGAGCACCAAAAAGACTGAAGTGAATGGGTGGAAGGGGAGAGCAAGGATAGACACGGCTCTAATGTTGAGTGATACAAAGTCTTTCATACAATTGTGTCCACTGTGTATTCAGTTTGTGGGGTTAATGTTGAGTTCACATTTGAGTGTGGAGTATTTATACGTCTCTTTCTGACCTGACTTCTGTTGGATAGTGTTGACAAGACAGCAGCACACATTCTTAACAAATCACATGCTTAAAACTTTTTGCACTGATGAAGAACAAAACATGTTATTCACCTGTCTCCATCGTCATTTTTAACCCTGAGTTTTGTTTACGTTTCTTCAACCACCACATATTTTTCTTTAGCATTAAATGAACCCACATTGAAATTTTTTTCGAGAGTACTTTCATGAGAAAAGTCGGACAAAAGTTTTAGATCCAAATGACACTTAAGTTTGTCTCAAATGTGTAACAGTAGTTGCAGTTTGGTGTGTGTGTGTGTGTGTGTGTTTAATGATTGGTATATAATGTTTGTAACTGACAAGTGTTGTCACTTGCCCACACTCTGTAAGATTGGAAATCTGTCTGCAAGATTGAAGAGGACTTTCTTTCTTTGGCAGTCTCATGCACTGCCAATGAAGTTGAAAACCAGTGCAAAATGTACCCATGTAGTTGACTTGGTTTTCTGAGCCAGTCACTGAGAGTCAGTGGTACCTAGGCTGTCACTTATCACTCATACTCACACTTGCTTATTGCAGAACATAGTTTTATATGATTTTAGAGTTTATTTGAACTTGAGCTTTTTGCAAATGTTAACCCTCTCACATCATCTGCTGTCCAGCCTCAAGCAGAGCGTCTTAATGCTGGAAGCTTCCCAGATGCCTCATGTGGGGATGAAATGTAGGGTTCCCCTCAGTGGGAAGAAAAGGCCAGATCAGTCACTGTGGGCTGTAAGGCAGGACAGCACTTAAAAGGTTAAAGCAGTGCACTCTGCTCTCCATTGAAAACTGCTTTCTGAAGTTTGTAGGACAGCACTTAAAAGGTTAAAGCAGTGCACCCCGCTCTCCATTGAAAACTGCTTTCTGAAGTTTGTAGGACAGCACTTAAAAGGTTAAAGCAGTGCACCCAGCTCTCATTTGAAAACTGCTTTCTGAAGTTCGTAGGACAGCACTTAAAAGGTTAAAGCAGTGCACTCAGTCTCTCGTTGAAAAACTGCTTTCTGAAGTCGTAGGACAGCACTTAAAAGGTTAAAGCAGTGCACCCCGCTCTCCATTGAAAACTGCTTTCTGAAGTTCGTAGGACAGCACTTAAAAGGTTAAAGCAGTGCACCCCGCTCTCCATTGAAAACTGCTTTCTGAAGTTCGTAGGACAGCACTTAAAAGGTTAAAGCAGTGCACCCCGCTCTCCATTGAAAACTGCTTTCTGAAGTTTGTAGGACAGCACTTAAAAGGTTAAGCAGTGCACCCCGCTCTCCATTGAAAAACTGCTTTCTGAAGTGGTGTCCAGGGAGGGAAAAGTACTCTCAGACTTTGTTGAACTGCATGTAAATTAATTCTGAAAACTTAGTGCATGAATTCCTGGATTTCACTTCACTGTGGGCTTTATTAGTCTTTTTTATTTTTGCCAAACATCATGTGGTAGTTGTATATGTGTGTTTGAAAGAGAGAATGACCATTGGCTGGTGGACTCTGCGTCAGATGGTGTTGGGTCTGAATTGACATGTACATTAATGTCATTGTGAATTTTATCATCAGTTAGATTATGATTTGTTTTGTACAGTTTGGATTTTGCATAAGACAAGTTCCTGTCAGTTGTGGCTGTGATGAAGGACTGATAAGAAAAGGAACAAATTCATAAGGGTGAACTGGCAATCACTAATCTCGTTCTCAAACTTGTTAACTTTTATTGTTCAACAGTCTTTTGGGCTGGTGTGTTTTATTGAATTGATGTCCTCAAAATACTGTTTTAAAATGTTAATTTTCAGTGTATGGATTGGCATCTGTTGGCAACGTTCATTTTAAGCTTTATGGTTGTGGGTTTGAATTTACACACCATTGTGGATTCCTGTGATGTCATTTTACAGGTCGAGCTGACTTGATGAAAGAAAATGAAGAGACAAAAGCAAGTTGACCAATGCTCAGCATGAAATGAATTGATCATCAATAGAAACTCATGGATTGGACTAGGACACAAATCAAAACACTTTTCTCATGGGAAATTGATCATGTTTTCAAAAATGCTGTTTCCATGTTGAAAAGTAGATGCGATTGAAAAGATGGTGTGGCTCTGGCATCAAGTGATGCGCACTGTTATGATCCGAGGCTGTTTGCATTTAAATGGAGATGAAAGAATTCCGAAGTAGCAGGTTGAAATGAGAGGAAATGGAAGAGAGTCATGTAGTTTTGGTGGTGCTGGTGACAGCTTCTGTTGTGAGAAGTATGCAAGTACCTTGCTTTGTGTGGAACTGTGTAGCGATTTAAGGATAGCGTCAGTTGACAGAGCCATGTTAAGATTAGGTGAAAAAAAGATTGTGATGCTTTAGCGGTGAATTCCCGCCCCCCTCATCCAACCAACATCCCTTTGCCACATATACTAAGAGTTTTTTTTTTTTTTTTTTTTAACCCCTTTGCTCTCAAGATGGGTATCGGTGGTGCAACTTCTGGCATTTCAAAGTTCTAGTGAGATATTCCCAGACACTTTTCTGCAGCCACTGGCTCATCTTCATCTGTGTGTGAACCACACAGTCAGAAGTGTGTGCGTGCATGTGTGATAGGGGATGTCTAGCCTTTCTCAACCAGTGATGCTGAATCCTGCGGCGGGACTGGCTGGAGTGTCTGTTCATTTGTTTTATTTCGTTGTGTTTCAAATATGCACAAACATGGTCAGTACTGTCTTCATGAGCCCAGGGGTATCTGAGATGGAGTGCGTTTATTGATTTTATTACAGATTTGATGAAATTAATACATATGCAAAATTTTATCTTTGATTAAATTTCTCTGGAAACAGAAGTTGTTTTTTTGTCATTCTGCTCCAGTCGATGAATGTTCATTGTTTTAATTCCTGGCACAGAAATAATGCCTTGGATATAATTATGGAAGTTTGTTGTGGTAACTTTAGCTAGTGACATGCCTGTCTGGTAGATTCATGCAAGAGTTGTGGACCATAATTTGGATAAATGTAAGCTTAACACATTTTTTTTTTACTGTTAATAATCAGCTTTTTTTTTTTTTTTTATTGAAAAGAAGCAAAAATTTGGGAAGGGAGCTGATAGGGGAAGGAGGGAGGAGGATGTCTTTTTTTTTTTTTGTTGTTGTTGTTTGCTTTTATCTAAGCAAAGAAACAGAACCACAACTATGCCTGTGGTGAAAAAATTAGAGTCTTCAGTGTCTGTCTTCCGTGCCTGTCAGTCTTCCATGTCTGTCAGTCTTCCATGTCAGTCAGTCTTCCATGTCCATATGTCAGTCAATCTTCCATGTCAGTCAGTCTTCCATGTCAGTCTGTCTTCCATGTCAGTCTTCCATGTCAGTCAGTCTTTCCATGTCAGTCAGTCAGTCAGTTCCATGTGCTTATTGACGCCAGACCTGCCACTTGATGGCTGTGGTGCAGTCTTTCTCTGAGGGAGGATGCTCGCTGACACTGGTTCTGTGACGAAGCGTGATCACTTAAGGCTTTGTGGGTGATATTCCGTTTAAGATTAGGATCAGAACTGCCAGTCGTGCAGCGTGTCCTTACATGGCGTGTCTGGATTCCATGAGAAAGCTGGCTTTGGAATGGCAGCAAGTAGACTGTGGATGTGATTGTATATGAGGAAGCAGGACTCGGCGGGGTGGAGGTGGGGGGGATGTTGGCAGTGGAGATAAGACAGAATCAGGCTTCAAAGGTGAGGTGTCAGATGTCAGACTTGTGATCGCAGGTCAGGGGGTGTAATTCTCACAAGTCAGCCAGGGTGGAAGACATGTTCTCTACAGAGCTCACAGCTGTTCAGACGACACTCCTCTCCTGGTCCTTTGGATGAGATGGAGGCCCCATGGGGTAAATGCCTGCATGAAGAAATCTGGCACCTGTGGTATATCCCACTCCTCCTTTCGTAAAAGAGTGAAAGAGTAAGGCATTGTGTGTCGGTGGGGATGGGCGAAATGAAAAAAAAACACACAGACACGTGCTTTGACATCATCACCAAAGTATCTTGTGTGTTTACATGGATGATGGGATTGAAAACAGTTGCATCTGCAAAACCCTCACAGATGGTGAACTTGGAGCGTTAGCCAAGGAACAATGAAAAAGTAGGAAAGACACGATTAAGGAAAAAAAACATTGAGAGGGGGGGGGGGGGGGGGGGGGGGGGGGGGGCTGCATAGTTCTGATGTCATGTACTACAAAATGGGCATCTGCTAACTGGTAGGCTCTGTGCTGGTATGGGTGTTTTGTTTGTTTGTTTGTTTTTTTTTTTTTTACATAAATTCCCTGTACTTTTTTTTTATAATGGAAAATGGCGATGGTGTATGTAAATTGGATGGGTGGGACTGATGTTGGAGGATGGATGCGAGTCCTAGCCTGTCACTGATGTACCTTTTGTACAGTTCTGCTGTCAGGCCTGTATAAGGAATTAGGCAGTGTTCACGTGTTCAAACACTTGTTAAATGGGCATCAACCTGGCTTGACAATTAGTTTCAGGTGAACTACATACCTTCAAAAAAATTTGTCCAATTGTTCTTTGCTTTCATGACATTTGCAGACAAACTCTTTTTTTTTTTTTTTTTTTGTTGTGTAAATGGACTGTCTACACCCTTTAGTGTTTATGACAGGGTCCGCTGTTTATCTTGTTGTATCTTCTGATGCTGGTGAACGGATCTTCTCCACTGTTAGCAGAACATCACATTGATCATAAGTTCAGACCAGCAAGTTGGCAAACATTTGCTTATATCCATGCACAGAAGTCCCTTGGATCATGTGTGTGTGTGTGTGTGTGGACATGCATGTATTCATATGGGTGAAGACACATTCATCCACTTAAAGATTACAACTGAAGAGGTCCCCAGTTTCCATTACAACTGATGATAATACCACTTTCAAATAAACTCATCACATGTGTCAAAAGCTCTTAGACTACCATTCCCAGATACACAAAAGCAGACTAAAGAAAACTGATAATAAATAATTTTGTCGGTGATGATATAGGATAACCTGCACAGCAGTACAATGGAGACACCTTACACAAGATCTCATTCAGATAACTGGCTAATCATTTATAGACCATCATCTTCCTTCCACATCCCACGTCCAGCCCTCCCGCACTGCCACCCCCTCCCACCACAGCCCTCCTCTTTCCCTAACCTTCTTTTCACATAGACATTAATGAATTCTGTGATTCTCTGTTTTCATATACAAAACTGATCTGTCCCCTCAGCATTGCACTCTCTAAATACTCCCCCATACCCTCCCCCCTATCCTCCCCCCCCTCCCCCTGTCATTCTCCTCCCTTAAGCCCCCACCCTTGGCTTATTCATCCATCCTAGTAATGCAACTCTGCCAGCAGCAGAATAGGACGTCAGAAGTCTCTGCAAATAGAGCGGGCAAACAAACCCCAGCCCCACTGTAACCAACAAGTATGAATCCACAAGTGTGGGGACAGACACATCTCACACAATACCCTGCATAAACAGACTGCTGCCAGCATCAGTTCAGACCAAGGACAGCAGTTGAAGGGACGCATGCGATAAGTGTCCACTTCACACCCAGCATTTTCTGGAGAGCCATGGATTGGCGTGTGCGTGGAAGAAAATTAACGTCTAGCGTTTTCCTAATGCAACAAAGTCCTTTCCTTCATGCAAAATACCAAAGTAATGAATGATGAATGGACAGATGCACTAATACGAAAAATCTGTGGAGCAATGTTTCACCTTCCAAAGTAATCTCAATCACTCCACAGCCAATATTCTAGACAAAATAATTCTACTTTTGCCACTATGTTTTATTATTATTAGCCTGACGTAATGGACTCTTCATGACGACTAATCAGAACACAACTTCATATAGATGCTGGATGAATCATCAATGTCCGTTACCAAGTAAAGCATGCTAAACACAATTTAGTACAACCATATTCAGCTGAGTCTTCAAATCAATTGCATCAATGACCTGTACAACCCAGGCAGGGCAAATTACACATGTTTCTGAATTGTTTCAAGCACTATGTCTTGTTTGTTTCTTTGCATTTTGGCGTGTTCTCAGCAGCTTTGCAGACTGTTACAGTCTTGTCATGATTTCACTCTCCATTGCTAACAGTCACACAAAAAAGTGACACATTTGGAAGGATACCATTTACTCATATTCCACCACTAGGTCTGTTTTCGTGATCAGTGTTTTTCCCCCTTTTTCAGTTCGCAATTATTTGACATTCTTCAGAATGATGTTCAACACACTCAGACCAAGACTGAAAGTAAATTTCTATGAACGCCTGTTGAAACCCCTTGTCTGCGAGTTCACAACAGGGCTGTGGGCAGCAGGTGGCTATCGCCTACACTACGGGTCCGTGGGAGAAATGAGCAGAACATCAAGAGACTATAATTTTGCAGCCTGCTGAAGTGAGACAACACTCGCCAGCCCCTTTTGCAGAGCTGTTGGGTTTGTGAATTTACTCCCTTTAAACTTACATATGTATATATCTCAAGACAAACAGCAAAAACCCCCCCAAAAAAACCGCCTTGGAAACAACCCCACACCAAGTGTTGTCACAAAAAAAGAGAACGTGTCGCCCGCTGTTTATCGCCAAAGGTGTGTCCGTGTGGCTTCAGTTTCTGCCCCCATGAACCCATGACTCTGAACTGGCTTTAGGGAGCCTCCATTTTGTTCAGGAGCATCAATAGGAGGAGACGTGGGAATCGCCAACTCCAGGAAGTGCCGTGGTGGGGCAGCCCTCCTCCTCCTCCTCCTCCTATTCCTCCTCCTCCTCCTATTCCCCCTCTCCTCCTATTCCTCCTCCACCTATTCCTCCTCCACCAATTCCCTCCTCCTATATTCTCCTCCTCCGCCTCCTCCTCCATTGCCATGCCGTCCAGTGGGAGGTGCCCCCCTGTCCATTCAGGGCCACTGTCTATGTAGGGAGGCTGTGTGGGTCTGGGCGTCGTTGGCCTTGGCGCTGCAAGAGGAATTCAGGTATATCTGAGTATATGTGTTTTAAGTGAGTGTGTGTGTGTGTGTGTGTGTGTGTGACTGCTGCCATTGCCAACAATAATAGCAACAACTCCATCAAGAGCAACAGTAACAGCAGCAGCAGCAGCAGTGGTGGGGAAAATCATACTAGTAATTGTAGAAAGGGCAACAACTGTTGCCTCAACATCCACAGTAATTGTAGCTAGCATTGCCATCATCATCACCATCGGCACAGCAGCAGCAGCAATAGCAAAAATGATAGAAGCAGCAGTCATGGTAGCAAGGGCAGCAACAGTAGCAGCAGCAGCAGAAACAGCAACAGTGACAGAAGCAGCGATGATATTGGCAGCATCAACAGTGGCACTACTAGTAGCAGAAGTAGTTGGGGGGATAAGCAGCAGCAGCTGTGGCGGTTGTAGCAGTAGAAGTACCAGCAGTACTTGTAGCAATAGTAAAGTAGCAGCAATAGCAAAAGCAATAAGACCAGTAGAAACAGCAGCAACAGCAGTAGTAGCCACAATAGCAGAAGTAGTGACAGTGGTAGTAGTGGAAGAAGCAGCTGCAGTGGCAGCAGCCAAGCAAAAGCAGGAGTAGCACAAACAGCACAGTGTATCCTCTGTGTACCATACAATGCTGATTAGGACAGCCCAGCCAACCGCACAGGGCCTTTTCAGAGTTGTCAATGCATAGGGAATAAAAAGACACGCACAAACGGATTAGTAGTGGTAACATCATCATCATCATCATCATCATCATCAAAGACCTGTTTACCCTGTACCATTTCGCCATATTTTGTATACATGCTTGGCCAAAAATACAATGAATACGATGAAATGGGGGGAAAAAAGAATCGGAAGAAAAAAAATCCACCACCATCATTATCATCATCATCACAGACCTGTTTACCCGTACCATTTTGCAAAAATGCGATGAATATGACGAACTGGGAAAAAAAGAGAAAAAAAAGTGGGACCCCCCCCCCCCTCCCCCCCCAAAACCGGTGATTAAGTTCTTAAGCAGTAGTTGCACTTTGTGGTAAGTAACCATTGTGTTCGTGCGCTATGACCAAAGAGCGACAACTCTCGCTACCTCGTGCGTACAAACTGGCACCTGGATGACGTTGGAAGTATAGCAGAGCCTCTGAAATGAAATTTAAAAAAAAAAAAAAAAAAAAAAAAAAAAGAAGAAGAAGAAGAGAAAACGATCGAGAGAGCCTGGATTTGTGCCAGAGTATGCTGATGAATCAGTTCTAAAAGCAATTTGTATGGGGAGAAACCTTTTTTTTTTTATTGGTAGGTACTCTTAAGACCAGGTATCTTACTACTGGTAGGTACTATGAGATTATAAGATCAGGTATCTTGCTGTCTGCCCGCTACCATGTGGTGCCTGTCAATAAAAACGAAATCCCCCCTCCTCCTCCCCTCCTACCCTCACTCCCCACCCTCACCCCATCCCCGCTTTTACAAAAAAAAAAAACAAATTGGAAGATGTGTATGCAGGTTTTGTAGAAAACCCACTCATTTTAGCTGAGGAGCACGCCGATAGGAGTTTTACGGTAAGCAGGCCTGTCAGCAGCAGCAGAAGTTGTGGTAGATGGGGATGGTGAAGACAGGCACTGTAATGTAGGGGAGGCCACACTGCAATGATCTCCCGCCTGGCGTGCCAGACAGTGCCAGACGTCCCGCTCACTCACGGAAAGTGACCTGTGCACCTTATCGCCGCTCCTTTCCAGGTGTACAGACTGCCGTGCGGCCCCTGTCCGGCACGCTAGGCGGGAGGTCATTGCAGTATGGCTTCTCCCATATCAACGTGCCCCAACAACATCTTCCTGCAGTGTCTCCCGTGTCCACCGTGTCCACAGAGTTGCTATCGGGCCATGACCGAGTGTCGGGCGGTATAACTGGATCATCGGGCTAGGCTCGACGGCCTTGGTCGGCAGCCAGCACAGGAGAAGGACAACTCTGAGGTCAAACCCAGGTAGACGGAGCTCTCCCCACCTGGCCAGGTAGTTCATCCAGGAGGACAACTCTGAGGTCAAACTCAGGTAGATGAGCTCCTCAGCCTGGCTAAGTAGTTCATCCAGGAGGACAACTCTGACGTCAAACTCAGGTAGATGAGCTCCTCAGCCTGGCTAAGTAGTTCATCCAGGAGGACAACTCTGACGTCAAACTCAGGTAGATGAGCTCCTCACCCTGGCCAGGTAGTTCATCCAGAAAGAGAGGACAACTCTGAGGTCAAACTCAGGTAGATGAGCTCCTCAGCCTGGCTAAGTAGTTCATCCAGAAGAAGGATACTCTGATGTAACTCCTGAGGACCTCGCTGTCACCATCCCAGCTTGCTAGGCCATGGCAGATGAGCCCCGAGTGTAAAGGGCGTGGCCAGTTCAGCGCACACTGCACTCCACCAAAAATCTCCATTGCGCAGGCTCAAAAGACAGTTCCGCAACTACCAACCATTCCTGGTCCTGCAGCGATGGGAAAGGGGCGGAAAACGGCAGGTGGAAGACGGCACTGGAAGCCACAGTCTCAATCCTGCATACAGGCAGCTCAGGATATTGGTCTTCTGATGTTGACTTGTGGACGACAACATCGTTCAGCACACCCTGAATGACCAAGCAGCCTTTTCTTGGGGCAGCACTGCTTGCTCCATATCTCTGGCTCTGAGTGATGGGTATGTACCGCCCCCACCTGAGACTCCTCCAGCGTCTCCATCAGCGCTGCCTCTGCACCATCCTCATTATTCACTGGAGTGACTCAGTCACCAATATTGAAGTCTTTGACCAGGGGGAGCTCACCAGCATGGAGGCCAATGCTACTGAAAATCCCAGCAGCGCTGTGAAGGGCACGTCTCCAGGGTGGAGGATCATCGCCTGCCCAAGATCACCCTGCATGGCAAAACTCTGCACTGGCCACCACGACAGAGAGGCACCAAAGAAATGATACAAAGACGGAAAAACTCGCTCGTAACCTGTTACATCGGCAGCCACAGTGGTCCTCCCTAGCTCCCTCGAGGATACAAGGTGCAGGGGAAAGAACCATGATGTTGCGGCATCGAACCCTAATTACACTTTAATCTGCAGTCGCTGTGGCCAGGCCTGTCTATCTTGTGTTGTGGTCAGGCCTGTCTATCTTGCATTGTGGCCAGGCCTGACTATATTTGCGTTGTGGCCAGGCCTGTCTATCTTGTCTTCTTGTCTATCTTGCGTTGTGGCCAGGCCTGTCTATCTTGCATTGTGGCCAGGCCTGACTATATTGCGTTGTGTGGGCCAGGCCTATCTTGCGTTGTGGTCAGGCCTGTCTATCTTGTTGTGGCCAGGCCTGTCTACCTTGCATTGTGGCCAGGCCTGTCTATCTTGCGTTGTGGCCAGGCCTGTCTATCTTGCGTTGTGGCCAGGCCTGTCTATCTTGCGTTGTGGCCAGTCAGCCACGAGCACGCCTGCAGTCGATGTGGGCCACTTCTTTCATAATGTTCGTCTGCGAAAGCAAGCCCGCATAGCAGTAGCAGCAGCAGCAGCAACAACAACATCAGTAGCAACAGCAGCAGCAGCAGCAGCAGCGGAGACAGGAGCAGCAGTAGCAGCAGTGAAAGAAGTAGTAACAACAGTGGGAGGTAAGGTAAGGTGATGTTGCTTATAGCCCAGCCGACCGCAAAGGGTCATATCAGGGCTGTCACCACGTTAAAATCAACTCAAAAGTCATTAAAAAAAATTCACGCATCTCTTTTAAAATACAGAAATAGCACTAGCTGACATAGCATCACTAGAAGCATCATCATTATCATCATCCACAGCAGCAAAAAGTAGTAATAGTAGCAGTGGTATTTAAAGCAGCAGTAAACAGTTGTAGTTTAGCAGCAGCATCAAGTAAACAGTTGTAGTGTTAGCAGCAGCGCCAACAGAAAGTAACAGCAGCAGCATATACACAACTACAGTAGTAGTAGTCAAAGCAGTAGCAGCAGAAACAACCGCAGTAGTAGTAGCAGCCGCAATGACCACGAGAACAACAGCAGCCACGACAAAAACAGTAACAAGAAATATCAACCTCAGCAACAGCAGTAACGGGAATAACAACAGCAGCAGCAACAGTAAGGACAGCATTACAATTGTAAACCAACAGCAGCAATGGCAGCAGCAACATACCAGCACTTGGACAACAACTGCAATAGCTGTACCCCCACCGTGAGGCCATGGATAGCATGCGGACATGTGGCCCTGGGGGGCTGTCAGTTCAAATCCCATCGGAGGCATTCACTGGTGAGATGTTTCGGCCCCCGCCAGCCCTGACTTAATGTGCTGTGCATCAGATGGGAAGACTGTACCGACAGAGTCCACTTAGAGACTGCAAACCAGACTGAATTCCAGATTTTTTTTTTTTCAGGCCCGACTGGCTCCTAGCGAGAGTGGAATGTTCCATAGGCTGGAACGGAAAAACAGGAAGCACACAGCTGAGTTTGACGGACTTCATGGACGCGTCCTCTGGGGGCGTTTCTCAAATTTCTGACAAACATCGCACGTGTGGCTGTATCTCTCGGGTTTTGGTTGATGCCGGAATATATCATGCGACGAAATGCAGAATACGCCTCTGATACTCTTTGTAGTGACCTCGGCTTCGATGTCCTCTCCACGTCAAAGCGCTATGTGTGTTGATGTCAAAACCTGTGCCAGTATTGTGAGGGACAAAAACCTTGGAGAGGCTGTGAACAGGACGCCAGAACAACTGGCGGGGACTTTAGACAACAAACAACAGTGGCAGCAACAACTATAGCAACAGCAACAACAGTAATAGCAACAGCAAAAACGGCAGCAACTAGAACAACAGTATAGGAGCATCGACAATGACGGCAGCATTAACAATTACAGCAACAGCAACACTCATAACAAAGCAGCAAAAGCAAAACAAAAAACAAAACGAAACAAAACAACACACACACACACACACACGCGCACACACACACACACACACACACACACACACACACACACACACACACACGTCACGTCAGTAAGAAGAACGATCATAATGAAAAATGAATATGAACAATAGCAGGCATGACAGCAATAACAGCAGCAACAAAGAACAAACAACAAACAAAAAAACAATACAGTAAGAGCAGCAGCAGCGTCAACAAAAGGACAAAAGCAGCAGCCACCATACAGCAACCACAACATCAACAATATCATAGCAACATAAACAGCCCAGAACAAAAGGAACTGAAACGGTAGTTCTGTCAACAAGAGCAACAACAACCCCACACACCCCACACACACACACACACACACACACACACACACACACACACACACGCATGCTCGCACGCACACACTCACGCACGCATTCACGCACGCATTCACACACACACACACACACACACACACACACACACACACACACACACACACACGCACACACATACGAAACACACCACAAACACGCAAAATACCAAAATCAAAATCCAATATCAACAACAATGGCAGCAACAGGAAATATAAGAGAACAACAACAACAACAACACAACAACAAACAACAATAACGGCAGCTAACGAGCTACGACTTCAATCACTAGAGCAAAAACATAGCAGCCAAGGCAACGACAATTAAAAGTGAACAAAACGAGCACACAGACGATTCCAGTCTAAGTGATTGCTCGTCACAACCCTCTCCTCTCTCTCACTTGTGGTGGTGGTGGTAGTGGTCGTGGTGGGTCGTAGTGGTCGTAGTTGTGGTGGTGGTGGAGGTGGTGGTGGTGGTGGTGAGTTGTGGTGGTAGTTGGTGGCTCGGTGGTGTTAGGTGCGGTGGTGGTGGTAGGGGGCAGGGTGGGTGGAATGGTGCCGGGGCTGACGTAGTCGGTGGCGGTCTCCATTATGCCGAAGCCGTCATCCGGCGTGAGCTGCGACAGCAGGTTGTTGCCGTCAGGGCCGTTGCCCAGGGGCGGGATCTCCGTTGTCGAGGTGGCCACTGTT